>VIAB01004865.1:61042-72947 GCA_009801035.1 Oophaga pumilio | reverse complement strand
CACAGGTGAGGATGTTACCTTTAGTATCCATTCAAACCCATTTGCCAAATTCTGTGCTTATTATCAGGCCAAATTCACCAGGTTATGTGAACTTTTCATCAGGGTCATTTGGATGTTTTGGGTTGTCATTATTATTTTAAAAGAGAAAACACAGTAGTTTGACAATAAATAGCTTCACCCAACCACTAACCATGTGTGGAGAAAAAGTTTTGGTGTTATCATTCATATTCTCGGAAAAAAGGCCAAGAAAGCAAAAATTCTGCCGGGGTATGTAAACTTTTGAGCACAACTGTGTATGCAAATTATCCTGTAAGTGCAGTGGGGCATATTGAGTTATTGGGAATGCATGAATACAGCTCTAATGATAATTTACATGTGGCTTCAAAGCTTGAAAACTCAGGTTACTAACAGACAGGTATAATGTTTAATTGTTCTACGACCTATGTAGTCAGGGGTGGATTGAGTAGTTTAGAGGGCATGGGCCCCCAAGAACCTGATGTATCATGTGACATGTCGCATGATTCCTGCTCCCCCAATTCACTATAATTACATGCTCCTTAAATTCTTTATAATGACATGCACGCCTCCTCCCAACTCATTATATCATGTCCTCACTCCCATCCCCACCTTGAATTTATTATAATATAATGTCCTCTCTCACATCCCATCCCCAATTTATTATAATTTATTCTCTCCCAACCCCACCCTCACCCTCAATTAATTATCATATAATATCCTTCTCACACCTTCATCCTCTATTCATTATAATTTCTTCTCTCCCACCCCCACCCTCATTTCATTATAATTTCTTCTCTACCACTTCCCACCCTAGACTGATTATAATTTCATCTCACCCTCAATTCATTATAATTTCCTCTTTCCCACTCCCCACCCTCAATTCATTATTTCTTCTCTCCCACTCCACACCCTCAATTCATTATAATTTTTTCTCTCCCAATCCATCCTCAATTCATTATAATATCTTGTCTTCTCTCCTATCCTGTACCCTCAATTCATTGTATTATAATTTTCTCTCACACCACCCATCCACGATTCATTAAAATGTCTTCCCTCTCACCCCCTCTCAATTTATTTTAATATAATGTCCTCTCTCTTCCACCCTACACTCAATCCATTATAGTATCTTTTCTCCCACCCACCACCCTCAATTCAGTGGAATTTCTTCTCTTTCTTGCTCCACCCTCAATTCATTATTATTTCCTCTCTTCCACGCTCTGTCCATTATAATTTCCCCTCTCACACCATTTCATTTATTTTTGTGAATTTTGTTTTAATACTTAAAGCTCCATATGATCTCCTGTGGCTCATTTCTTCTTGTGGCTAGCTGACTGACTACATCATAGCGTCTGCTGAGGCACGTCACAGAGAAGGCGATGGGAGCTCCTCCGGAGCTGCACAGTGAGGCTTTAGCAACATTCCCTGCCCAGAGACGTGTGATTCCCAGGCCCCTGGGTGGTAGCCCACATTGCCCTCATTATAATCTTTTATGTATACAATCATCCCATTCATTTCATTAGTAAAATTATCTGGACAGGTTCTCTTTAAATAATTTGTTTAGGTATGGGTTGAAGTCCCTTTACCATATAGCAGTATTATAAAATTACATATACTAGGTGAGGGTCTTGTTACAAATTTTCACTTGGGTCCAGCCAGGTACTTCATATTAAGCCTCTAGTTTGAATACCGGACCAATTTTTTTTTTATCATCTTACTTTTGACATTGATTGTCTGCCGTTCTACGGACGGATTTGCAATAAGCAGTAGCAAGTGACTCCTTAAATATTAAGCACTAAATTTTGCAAACATTGTTTTAAGTGGTTGGCTTGGAGTTAAGGTAGAGAAGGTCATCAACATTAAAAAAAAGAACTAGAACGAGTTTGAAATTAGTAAACCATTCTCAAAGAACTAATGACCATCTGGATTGCAGATGCAGCATCCAGATTGTCTGTTGTCTCCACCAAACGAGTTGTCTTACCCAGGGAAAAACTGTCATCTGTCTGTCCTGCCCTACAGACATAAGCTTTCTTCCAACCTGTCCACATGGATTTACTGGTGGCAAGGTCATCCAGTTCTCTGAAACCTCACTTGCTCACAATATAATTTCTGGCTGGATAACAGCTGCACACATGCTTGGAATTAAATTGGACAGGTCACTGCTGTCAAATAGTCGGATTTCAGAAATTCTATCTTTATGCTATATTTAAGGCGCTGTACGATGGAAAAATGAAATTCTTTGCTATTACAATAAATGTTTGAATATGTGGAAACACTTTTATTAATTACTGTGTAGATTTGTATTAAATGTAATGTCTAATTAGTATTTTTATTTAGCTGAAATTACCGCTTTTAGACGTATATGGTATATAAAAAGAGCCTCGCTCTCCACTCACTTAATTTTACCCGCTTATATAGCACCATTAACTCCACAGAGCTTTACAGACATTATCATCACTGTCCCCAGTGGGGCTCACAATCTGAATTCCCTATCACAATGTATTTGGAGCATTGGAGGAAACCAGAGATCCCAGAGAAAACCCATGAAAACTTTGGAGAAAACATGCACACTCCTTGCAGACATTTTCCTTCTTTGGGATTTGAACCCAGGATCCCAGGGCTGCATGGGTACAGTGCTAACCACTGAGCCACCGCGCTGCCGACTTTTATGAGTGTTATGAAAACAGTTGTTTTGTTCTGTTTTATAGTCCAGAGCTGCATTCACAATTCTCCTGGCTGCTATGGAAAAGCAAGAATGTTTACAGAAACACTTCTAATAGCTTAACCAAGCTTCTATAATGCAGCAAAAAAAATTATTTTACCCATATAAGATCATAGTAATAATACTGCCTGATACAAAGATTACACTTTCCAGAAGGAATGTTCCAGAAGGCATTTGCATGTTCCCCTTTGCAGCACTTTTCCCATTTCGTTACATGCACAGTTTGGGGTGTTGACATATATTGAAGGTCTTTTTGGGCTCCTTTCTTTTCCTTCCGTCTTTCATGTATGACTGTGTGAACACGTCTTTAGCCCTGTGTCTCAACCTCTGTCTGTGTGAACTACATTCTGCTGTTGTTGTTTTGGGTTACACTCTGCATATAGTTGAGGGTGCAGTTAAGGACACTCAGGGTATGCCGACGTAGAGTGGGGTCTCCATTGCGTTATTTTAGGGTGTCAACCTCTGGGGTCATATGAGGCAGATAACACGGTCAAAGGAGCACACGGGACAAGGTCGCAAAAGGCAATTTCTCTATTCCACAAAGAGTTTCTATGGCAGGATGCCATATTCATCAGTTGCCACCTGATGAAGACGGCGTCTTGACGTAGAAATGCGTTGTGGAATAAAGAAATTGCCTTTTGCGACCTTGTCCTGAGCGCTCCTTTGACTATGTTATCTGCCTCATATCTTTTCTTCTCTCTCCTGAGGGTACATGGCTGGAGCTGCAGTGGGCTGGCAGCCTTCGTTGACCCAGCTTTCAAATTACCACCTTCAAGACCTCATCTGCAGCGCTCCCCAGTGACCGCACTCTCATCCCACCTTATAATCTCTGTGGTCAGGCAGAGACAAATCAGGGTCAGTTTAGGAATTTACCTAGTCTGTATTTTAACCTGTAGCGTGCAGGTTTAATATTTCCCCTGGTTTGTGCATCCCCATGTGAATGTTTAGACTCAGTCATAACGCGATCAGAATCCGTTGGGATTAGTTGCACCTCAGATCCCAATGCATATGCCAGTCTCTGTGATTCCCCAATCCTCCTCAACACAGACATGGGACTCTGTGGTCAAACACTGGCTCCAACACTGACCTACTACAACTGGTGATTGGTTCCCCATGCACATCAATGCAATTTGTACACTCATTTTTACTGGTTGAGCTTCGTTGTACTACTTTTGGCGGACACTAAATATGGGAACAAGCCATAAGAGCTTCCATTACAATTTAGGCCTTGTCTAGTTTGCTGTGATCCTAATTGTATGTGTACGCCGCTAGGTTCAGATAGGGGTGGGACAGGTCTCATGAATTCTTTGGAACTCTCGGGGAACTGTAATTCAGGGGGACCATACGCTGCAGCTTCCTCAGGCACAAGATGGATCCACTTGCTCACACAGATATAATTGATGAGTCCTCATGAACATGAACAGTGTAGTTTCATGTCACAACACATTCAGTACAATTCAAGTCTCTTAAGCACAGGCTTCATAAACAGTACAGCTGCTTCTTAGAGGCACATAGACTAACAGTCTCTTTTGATAGCACTGTACAGCACAGATCAAGACTCTTTACAAAGGCGCAGTAGTACAGTAGTACATAGCATTCCTTCTAGCACAGTGTAATGAGGAGGGGGGAGCTTGCTGAGGGAGATTATCCCTGGGACACAATTCTTTCCGGGACTTATTTTCCTGCTCCTGATAGACTTTCTCATCTAGCAGTACAGGGAAGATGACTATTGATGGCTGATTAGTACCCACAATTTTGGTGGTTTTTGAAACATTTTTGCTGTTGTTTATTCATGGCCCTCAAGTGCCTATAATTATTAATGAGCACCCTCAATTTTGGTGGTTTTGATATTGTTGGATATTTTTAAGTGCTCGCGTCTTTTTGGGCATGGTATCTTTCATTGCATAACTATTCTTAAGAGACCTGGGGTATGGAAACAGGGGTACATATGCTGAAAACTGGCACGTATTTTGAATATCTGATAATGATCATTGAATAGACTGAGAGTTCATAAGTTCATTGTTTCACTAGCTTTCAACTATATTGTTTTCAGTAGATGAGCAGCTATGCAAAATATTATACTACTGCTGAATTTTATTCTAATTAACTCTTGTGTATATAAATTCTGCTATGAGTGGTGACCTATTTATAAATGGCAGATTTGAGCGCTCTTTCTATTGAGGTACAGTATGTCTACAATATTAGGGTTAATTACCCTGTTATTTGTATAGATTCATATACGTCTTTTTGAGGCATTTTTTGTGAAATAGGAGAATTGACATTTCCCTATACCATAAGGACTCTGGTTCTACCTCACATTAGCTACACATAGCACAATAAGCACTTTAGTGCTCTGAGATTTTTCTAATGAGACTATTATGTCTCTCCAGTAGGGTATATTATCTATATTCTGCTATGACTGGTGACCTATTTATAAACGGAAGATTTGAGCGCTTTTTCCGTTGAGGTATGTCCACAATATTAGGGTTAATTATCCTGTTATATGTATAGATCTATATACGTCTTTTTGAGGCAATTTTTATGAGTAGGAGGATTGACATTTACCTATACCAGTGTAGACTCTTGCCCTACCTCACATCAGCTACACATAGCACAATAAGCAGTTTAGTACTCCGTGATAATTTTTCCAATGAGACTATTATGTCTCCCCATTAGAGGTATATCATTCTTTCGGTGGGTGTGTGTGTGTGTGTTTTTTTGTGTCACACTTTTTGGTATGTTTAGGGTATTTTAGGGTTTATAGGGCTAGCAACGTTATCGGGGGCACCATTACATCAACAACTAGGATGAAAAACCTCTGCTGGTAAGTAGGGCTTCCTTGATGGCCTTACAGGGTGAGATTAGTGCCCTACCATATCATTACTCAATTGAGTTATGGTGATTGGACCTTGTTTTTCTTCATGAATATTGATGATTAGATGGTTCCTGATTGTCCCTAAAACTTTTTTTTAGAGTGTGTACTTTTAATATAATAATAAAATTAAATTTTTAGGGATTTTTTGTTTTTTCTTCTACATTGAGACCCCAGATATTTCTAGAGAGGTTTTCTACTTTCTCAACTAGCAGTACAGGGATTAGCCCAGCTCCACTCTGTAATGAAATCCTGTGTCCCTATGGTTCACTTGCCTGAACTTTTATGAGACAGCTCACAGACACACACCACTCATCTCTTCTGCTGCCAGAATTGTCAACAAGTTTCCCACCATCCTCCTGGGGCTCTGCTAACCACTCCCTGTATTCTGTGACAGTGTTAACCCCTCTAGTTGCTGCATGCTTTTGAAGAAACAGCAGTTAACACTACTTCTGCATGTCACATAATGCTTGTCAATTTTTTTCTGCTTCCAATACATCAACTTTAGAATGGATTGCTAGTCTAGTATATACTAATTCTTCACAGGTGCCAAGATGATCAATATTATTTACAGTACTTCATCTGGAAGTAGCTTTAATGCTATGACTGGTGTCATGTATTGGCTGGCTCGGTTATTATAGGGTTAATTCCTGTAGCCTCACTCTGACCCTGGGTGGACTTTTTATGGCCTCCATTTGGAAATTTCCCTTGTCAGTGATACTTTCGCCCTTGGCAGAGTGTGTTGACCCCTGAGTGTGTTTGTGCGGTGTTCTGGTTTGCCTCATACTTTGGTTTTTGACTCGGTCTGATCTCTGGATACTGCTTGTTGGATTCTGTTTCTGTACCTTCTCTGTCTGTTTGGTTTTGACCTCTGCCTGGCCCCGACGATCCATTCTGTCTAATCCTTTGTTACTGTCCTGCTATCTCGTGCTTTGACCCCGGCCTGTTCTGATTTAAATCTCTGTCTTTGCTCCTGGGCAACTTTGTCCCGTAGTTACCTTTCTAGGAGTTTTCATTCAGCTTCTATCTCTCTTGAGCTTGAGCCAACAGTCAGGTGATTCAGGTCCTGAAGCAATCTCTCTCCTGCCCTGCTCACCCCGCGTTCCTTGGAGCCTGAAGCTGTCTTCTGTACCCATGTTCAGGGAGATTGCAGTGGTGAGTTCCCTTGCAATCCCTTCCGTGATAACTGTAAAAGGAGCCAACTGTGTTTGTTGGAGATAGTAATATTGGACTTTGTTTTTTAGACTGATGTAAGGGGTATCTTCTAGACGTATAGAGTATCTATCCATAGCCACTGTGTTGTTTGAGTTGATATTCATGCCTGAGACTTCATCATAACCAGATTAAACATTGTCCCTATTTTAACTTCTATTAGTCCCTCTATTAGAATTAAACTCAGTCTATACCATAGGAAAAATTAAAAGAAAAATAGTGTTTTACAATTATGTTAACTATTTGCTTCAGCTTTCGAACATACACAAGACAATATTTGTAAGGGAAACAGAATTCATGACCATTTCACTTGGAGGGACAGCTGGGAACCTTGGCATGCACCAATGGCTTACTGGAACGCTGCCATTCCACCAAGTGAGGCACTGTCTCCCAGGGCAATATAATATGAAAATTGTGAAGAAATAATTTTAGTGCACCTGTTACTGCAAAATGAATAGACTGCAACTTCAATTATTTTTTTGGGTGGTTTTCACTAATTTCCTTTAAATTGTCATTTCTTTCAAGCTGTTTTCTCTACATATCTTTGTGTTTTACATGTATAAAATATTATTATTATTATATTTATGTTGTTACTATTATCATCATCAATTATCATATATTATTTGTTCTTGTTATTCATATACCACATTTTTTGGACTATAAAATACACTTTTATTACTCCAAAATTTTGAAGGAAAGTGGGGGATGCGTCTTATAGTCCGGATGTACATTATACATGTACAGTATATATATATACTGTCTATATAGGGTGGGCCATTTATATGGATACATCTAAATAAAATGGGAATGGTTGGTGATATCAATTTCCTGTTTGTGGCACATTAGTATATGGGAGGTGGAAAACTTTTCAAGATGGGTGGTGACCATGTCGCCATTTTGAAGTCAGCCATTTTGGATCCAACTTTTTTTTCCAATGGAAAGAGGGTCAGGTGACACATCAAACTTATTGAGAATTTCATAAGAAAACAATGGTGTGCTTGGTTTTAACGTAAATTTATTCTTTCGTGAGTTATTTACAAGTTTCTCTTAGTTTACAGCCATTGACGTCAGTTGTTTCACACGCTGATTGGTGGAGGAAGTGGCCGGAGCCCCCTCCTTCACCAATGCTGACTGCAGGAGACAGCGAGTCAGCGGGCAGGCACGGTGCGTCCTGCGGACCTCAGGTTTACAGTCCCATGACTGTCGCGGGCCGCACTTGAATTTTCCAATTAACTTCTACCAAACCAACAGGCTTAAACAGTGAAATCGAACTGTTTGCATTTGATTGGTAATTAACTCCTGGGGGGAATTAGATTAATATCAGGTCATCCCCAATTACCTACAAATCATCATGTAGCACTTGTAAGTGGTAATACCTGATGAAGAAAGACATTAATTCTAAAACCCATAGGATCGCTTTGCAACTTGTTTTTTACACGGGAGATCCCAATGTTACATTTGCTGAAGGTGGCAGTGCCTTTTTTCCTGAAGTATTTGTATCAGCAGCTACCGGCTTGAACACTGAAAACACTGTGCTACGAACTTCAGACCTATCCCATCTATCCCAGACTCTACAGCATTCTATGAAGCAGCATTCTCCTACCTCAGATCTTCATGGACCTCTCATTTTACCTAAAATAGAAGAATACCCCCATCCTGGTGGTTTGATGCATAGCCTCCACGTGTTTCATCCCATCTACAAAGGTAGGAACAGTGTCAACTGTGACTTCCATTTATATGATCCTCTCCTTTTCGACACACTATGTTCATATTGCATTGGTTGAATAGTGCTATATAGCGCATACATCTGCTTCTTGTCTAAATGTTGTTGAGCAAACTTTAAAGGGAATCTGTCACCCTAAATTGGCGGGATATTTAAATGATGGCAGTCAGGTCAGATGGGCGGTGTTTTGGGTACTTGCCTTAACATGTTGTTCACCGCTGTCTCCATTATTTCTGGGAATTGTAGTCGTTGCCCTCCATATAACACGCCTGCGCATTGCAATCTTGAATTGCGCACACGCAGTATGCTTTGCCCACAGATTGCAATGCGCAGGCATGTTATATGGAGGGCAACGACTACAATTCCCAGAAATAATGGAGACAGCGGCGAACAACATGTTAAGGCAAGTACCCAAAATACCGCCCATCTGACCTGACTGCCATCATTTAAATATCCCGCCAATTTAGGGTGACAGATTCCCTTTAACATGCTTGAACATGCTTTTTGTTCAGGAATTGAGTTTTGCCTGGTGAGTGGGCATACAGGCTATGGAGGTTGAGTGCATTACTTTTCTTTGAAACAATTGTACCTGCTTATTCCAGGTCTTTCTGTTGCTCTCCTCATGTGTTCCTTTGCTCTTGGACAACTCTTCTGATAATTCTTTTCAGTCCTGGTTTGCGGGCAGCACCTGGTTATGGCTAGCTTATGGTGAAATTACGTTCTTTCCAATTCCCAACAGTGCTCACTGGAACTGTCAGTAGTTAAAAATTCTTCTGTAACCAGAACCATCAGTATGTTTTACAACAATAAGGTTGCAAAGGTCTTGAGACAGCTCACTGGTTTTACCCCTTATAAGATGTTTCTTGTGTGGCACAGTGGTAATGAGTCACTACTTAATAGGCCAACAGTTGAACCAGCTAATATTATTTTTCAATAAATGGCAGGATTGCTTTTTAATTACTGATAGATTTCAACTGATGTCTTGACTTTTTATGGCTTTTTGCACCTCTTTCTTTACATGTTCAATACTTTTTCCCTTTGTCATTTCTCATTAATACACATAATTTAATTTATCAACATCTATGGTTTGATTTCTTTGCCTGTGTGGATTGGAAGTTGTTACCAACATCTGGTGATAATTTTATGTCAATATCACCTTTAGTTAAGAAAAGAGAGCGCGCATAGGGCGATAAAAGTGATATTTTGGGTGACAATACACGGTTGGTGCACTCACCTTTACAGGTTGTGAACAGTCACAACTCCTTGCAGAATGTGAAAGGAACTCCCGTAGATGCCAATGTCACAGAGGAGGAAGAAAAGGGCCCTGATTAAGTGGCAGATTTGTCACGAAATGCGTCGGCACAATAAAGCTTTCAAGAATATTTCTGTCCTTGTGTGGTCAGTGCGGATACATTGGAAAACTCAGTCTTTTTCTTAATACTCTGTGACAATAGCACCTTTAGAAATATATTTACTTAGAAAATTGGTGACTTGTTCAAAACTTATTTCACTTGCTGTACAGCACAAATAGCTTCTGCCATGCAAAGAGGAAAGGTAATAAAGGATACATAGGATACATGTGAAGGTAGGGATCCTTCTATTACAGATTCTGCTTAGGGCCAAAGATCTGTGAGAAATGCTTTTGTCACCTGTTCATAACTCGTGTTTATGGCATATAAACAGATTAAACTTGTGCTCTGCATACTTGGGCTCTAAAACTGTAATATAGTTACAACTTCAATCATAATCTACAAGCCTAAGGTTCAAGGCCGGGTTCACATTGCATTTCGGGCAATGCGCTGACGGCATCCGTCACATAGCGGTACTAACGCTATGTAACGGATGCGTTAACGCCGCCATTGCCCGCAATAGCAGTAGCGCATCCTAACGCATGCCGAAATCGGCATGCGTTAGTGATGTGCGGTCATTCTGTGACGGACCCTCGGACGCGGTCTACAGCGTTCGGAGGTCCATCACTGCTAGCTCAGATGGAGACGCTACGCTAGCGTGATCGCATGACGCGATCACAAAATGACAGTAGCGTTAACGCAGTCCGTCAACGCTATGCGTTGAACGGACTGCATTAACGCTATGTGAACCTAGCCTAACGCTGGTAGTGGCAAAATGTACTGATGTAGTTTATCTACAAAAAGTATGATTGCTTCATTATATTTAATAAAGTCTTTAATGGATCCATTTTTCCAGTAGCTTTAAGTTCCTCTAGGCTATGTGTTTTCTTTGCGAACTTTACACAGATAACTTAGAATCCAATGATGAGTCTATCATTAACTATAGTCCTCCAAACTACCTGACTTGTTACCTCTTCAGTTCTAGAATGTGACGTTAATGTGTCATGCAGAAGGTAAGCGCCGCCTTACTCACTGAGTGCACCACTTTGTTCCTCCCAGTGTTTGAGTTTCTTCATGCAATATCTCCAGCTCTGCTATATTTCTGCTATAGGGAGGTGCGGCCGGACCTTGCAGGAACTTGTGGATACTGGGTCCTGCAGTGATTAGCTTCTCTGGCCTATCCCTTGCCAGCAGGTGGTATATTGACATCTCCTCCCTCCATACCTTGCTTGAACTTAGCTTCTGTTGCAGGTAGTAACTTCTGATCTGGTAAGGTGTTATTTTGCTCTGTTTATCATGTTATCAACCCGGCTTGTCTTCCAATTGTGTCTTATCTCTCCACTCCTGAGCCTGGCTATGTACCTCGAACCTGTGCAGCCTGCCCTGACCTCGGCCCATTTGTCTACATTTCTGTCTTTGCCTTCCTGTGCTCAGCATTCCTGCTTTGACCCGTACATCAGCTGCTGCAAGTTCGGGGACTGCCTTCGAGTGGCACCTGGTTACTACCTTCAACCCAAGCCTATCCTCACTATCCAGGGTGAGCACACCAGTGGCGCAGTGAGTCCACACCCACGGCGTAAGATACAACATATGTAATTATAGTTTCAAAAGAAGCAATTCTGATATTAGCAAAAAAATCACAATGAGAATTTCATGGCCAATTAAACATAACTTCACTATTTATTTTTTGTCACTGAAGCAATCATCTAACAAAATTGTATTTTTAAGTATTGGAATGATGGAAAAAAGTCAAATTGGTCAAAAACTGAAGGCGCAGCATAAAAGATTATGAAAATATTACCACTAGGCTCCCTAAATTACAATAAAATACATTTTCTTTATGATCTATGATCATAGCCTATGAAGCAATCAGCTCTTGTATGCCCCTAGTGGTGGCTTCAAGTAGTAAAATTTATATCACTTATCTATGTCTATGAGGGTGATATGAAGCTCTGTATGAAAAAACTATAAACTGCCATATTGTACCATGATATCAGTGAACTCTAAATGTT
>VIAB01004864.1:111608-130099 GCA_009801035.1 Oophaga pumilio | reverse complement strand
TTCTCTGGTCAAAGCGGAGACAGTGAAGGCATTTGCAGAGAGAAGAGGCTGGGGAATAGCGGGAGGGCAGGTAGATTAGTCAGGCAGCAGAGTTTAGGATAGATTGTAGGGACATGAGAGTGTTAGAAGGATGGCCACAGAGTAGAGTAGGAGGTTGCAGTAGTCAAGGTAGTATATGATTAGGGGATGCACTAGTGTTTTTGCAGATTCTTGGTTAAGTAATGTACTGATTGGCAGGAGGTGGAAATTTCATGGAGATGTGGTTTGAAGGAGAGAGCAGAATCAAGGATAATCCCGAAGCAGCGAGCTTGTGGGACTGGGGAGAGTGAACACCCATTGACTTTGATGGATAGGTTTGTTGTGGGGTTGATTAAGATGGGGGAAAGATGATGAATTCTGTTTTGTACATGTTAACTTTTAGGAATTGAGCAGAGATGAAGGATGAAATAGTGGACAAACATTGTGGGATTCTGGTTAGTGGGGAGGTGATATTGGGTCTTGAAAGGTAGATCTGTGTGTCATCAGCATAAAGATGATATTGAAAGCCATGGGACTCTCTGAGCTATCTGAAGCTGAAGGTGTAGATGGGGAAAAAATATATTTTAAACTGCATGACAAAAAGCTGAGGTATGTATGGAATGTCCTGACTTGGCAGCTGTCAAATTACTGCTAGCTTTTGCTATTTTCTGTTAGCACAGTGCTGATCAAGCTTTCAGCAGCTTAGGCATGTCTGTCAGTCTGGTTGCTAAGGATACACTGCCTAACAACCACAACATCTCATAGTGGATGAATGGCTACCAACTAATGGCGGTGTTATAATATCTGCAAAAATTCTTTGATACATGGTGGTGGTTCTTTATTTCTTTTTTTTGTCCTTGAGAAAAGGCAGACAGAATTTTTGTCTGATGCAACAATTAGGTTGAAACAGAAATATTTCATCCAGACAGCAGTGTTAAAATCTCTAACTGGAAATGCAATACATTGATAAATTAGTATATGTTCCAAAAGATCCATTTGTTATAATAATAATGAATGGAATGACAGAAAATGTAGATTACATAATGGAGGACAATACTGTATGTGGCTGAAAAATAACCTCTTTTTGTAGAGCATGGCTGAAAACCGAGGACAATGCAATGTCTAGTCCAAACCAATAGACATTGGGTTAGAAAATAAAGCAAATCTGTGATAATTAAAATTAACTGAACAGAACTGCGACTGGTTTAAAGGGATTTCCCACAAATAAAGTACATTGTAATCAATAGATCTTAACAAAAAACAAGGTCCACAGTTGGATGTGTTAAAAACATAATCCTATGCTGATATAATCTTAGAAATGTGTAACTGCTATGTACTGTGTAATGGCTGTGTCTGACCGTGAAGGAGCATGGTCTGTATAAACCACATTTCCTGGACAGGGGAGGGCAAAAATGTGTATACAGACAGGACAGCATGGGATCGCAAATGATTCTTTCTGTGAAGTAAAGTTTTTGCTTCTTGTTTTAAATGTGTTACCTCACAGAAAACAGCAGCTGTGATCCCGTGATGTCTTGGATTTTGCTTCCACCTCTGCCCAGGATCTGTGGCCATTACACAGGACATAGCAGAGGCACATTTATAAGATTATGCTGGGTGTCTAATCAATGAATCTTTCTATCTGTAAAAAATTAAAGCACCGAAGAAAAAAACAATAATAAATGGGACATTAATTAGCCGATGTGGCAACATTTCCGTTCACAAAGGATCTGTGAACCGAAACATTGCCACATAGGATAATTGAGGTCCGCTTTTTTTCTTTGCATTTTTTGAGTGCTGACTTCTTTTATTTATTCAATATAATTAAAGCTGGATTGGAGTTTCGGAGACCTTGCACTCACACTTTTTTTTTCATTGTGTTGTTTCATTATTTCTTTATCTATCTATCTTGAAAAAATGTTCACATGAACCAAAACGTCGCCACACCATAAAAGCTGCATAAAATCCACATTTTTTGGTAAATATTGGAGTGCTGCCTGTTTTTGCCTTTTTATACCTGTGCAATAATCAGATGTTTTGCTGGATAGGCCTTACATCTGTCATACAATTTATCTTGTGCTATTCCATTTTTATCTATCTATCTATCTATCTGTCTGTCTGTCTGTCTGTCTGTCTGTCTGTCTGTCTGTCTGTCTGTCTATCTATCTATCTATCTATCTATCGATCCTTATTTAGCACTTATCTATCTACAGAGGCATGTAAAAGTTTGGCCACTGTTATTGTCACGGTTCCACCCCTCAGTGTTTCAGGGATGCAATTACTGGTACAGGGGCATGATGAACATGTCAGTACTTTGACAACTCAGTTGTCCAGTCTGGTGCAGGGGCGTGCAGAGCTGTCGGTGTGTTCATTGACAGCTCGGTCGTCCAACTTTAGAATAGGAGGCGCTGGCTTTCTCCAGGTGTTCAGTGTCCTTGGTGATTGCAATGCTACCTAATTGGGCTGTTTCTCCCAGACCTCTGCCAGTCGTACATTCAGCTAATTTGTGGTTTGTTCTGTTTTTATTTTCGTTGCTTGACCTTGGACCTTGTTATGACCCATCCATCTGTTTAACTCCTCTGATCCGCTATCTCCTGGTATTCTGACCTCGGAATGTTACCTGACTATGATTTGTCTTTTCCTTCTGTTTATGATGTACCCTCCTGGCTTCTGACCTTGGACTCCCTGACTAACCCATCTCAGGCTCACGATTTGTCCGTGAGAGGTGACTCAGTTATTGTGAACAGTTAAGCAAGTTAAAGATGAAATGATCTCTAAAAAATATATTGCCATTTTTTTTACATTTTGAAAATCACAAAAAGGAAAATGGGCCAATGTAAAAGTTTTAAGAAAAAAAATGGCAACGCAGTCTGCAGAGCGCTTAGATGAAAGTTGCAGGGGGCCAGTGGTGAAGAGAATAAAAACTTTTTAGTTTTTATTCTCTTCACCACTGGCCCCCTTCAACTTTCATCTGAGCACTCTGCAGACTGCGTGCCATTTTTTTTTTCTTCAAACTCCATCCCTCCCTCGGGGGAACACGGCTGGAGCTGCTACAGATGGACCGCATTTAACTCCCCTTACCTGCCGACAGGACTATTCCCCAGCGCTCCTCACAGACCACGTTTCATCTCTTCTCAATGTAAAAGTTTTGAAACCTTTGTAGATTTATGTGCTCAGATAACTTTGACCAAGGTTTCAGACCTTAATTAACCTGTTAGGGTTATGGCTTGATCACTATCATCGTTAGGAAAGGTCATTAAGAAGGAGCTGATACTAGGCACCAACCATGCAGGGTGTCCAAATTTTGGCATAGGACCATTTTCCTTTTTGTAATTTTTAAAATAAAAAAGATGAAAATATATATTTTTTTGCAAAAATACAAAAGAAAAGTGTCATTTTTAACTTTAGGCCTCGTAGAGATCATTTCATCTTCAACTTGCTAAACTTTTCACAATAACATTAATTTTGACGAGGGGCGCCCATACTTTTACATGCCGCAATATCTATCTATGTATCTAGAAAAACAGAAAAAACAGGCAGCACTCCACATTAAAGTGAAAAACCGTGATAGTTTTGGTAGTGCTGCCAACTTTTCTTTAATTGTCTATCTATCTATCAATCTATCTATCTATCTATCTATCTATCTGTCTGTCTGTCTGTCTGTCTGTTTGTCTATACACTGGATTATTCTACACTTTGCTTTGCAGTTAAGCATTTGGTCATGGAACATGTCATATTTTTTACTTATTATTGTTTCTCCACTGTATAATACATTTGAACCACAATATTTTATCAGGTTCCTTCTTTGAGATCGTAAAGTAAGGATTTACATTCTGAATTTCTTATTCAGAGATTGTCATTGCACCCTGGAGTGGAACAATGCCGTAGCATTTTACACAAATTTGATGACAGGCTGACTGCCGGCTGGCAGGTATTTTGGTTCAAAGTAGCAGAACCGAGGACAGTTTTCATATTAAATAACATAATAATTTCTTGGGATTTATATGTCAGCATTTTATTTACTGTGATTTGACTTGCAGTATTTCTAAGTAGTAAAATTCAAATTCTAATAAAAAAATATATTGTATAGATGCATCAAATCTCAAAAAACAACTTCCAATTCTTTTTTAATTATACTGTGCAATTTTTTTTCAGTAAGTATTAATATTTATTTAACATTGTATTTAGTCGCTCTTAATAAAAGTTCATATTGTGCAGATTAATATTACAGCATCTAGAGATATTATCTATGGCCCCATACTGATACAATATGTTTAACATCTTGTATAATACAAAGTTATTCTTCCCCAGAACCAATACTTCTATACAGTGCTCAATGTAGACACCATATGATGTAAGGAGTGTTTACTCAGTAGTATAGTCATCAATGCAATGTGCGCCGACATAACAGGTTTTGTTAAAGGAAGCATTCCAATGAAACATTGTATGCTTTAAATCTATGTAAATATGTATGTAATGTAAGTATGTAAATATACTTCTTTGGCATCTTACCTGGTGTACAGCAACGCTCTGGTCCCCTTTAACGTGATGCAATTCTGACTCACCAGATCAAACTGAGGTCTATGTGTGAGCTGGAAGTCATTTTTATAAAGCAAGGCTATGGAGTCTCGTTCCGACTCTCCATAGGCTTACATTGTAAATGCCACTTCTGGCTCCAGCATAGACCACAGTGTGAGCATGCAAATCGGAATAGTCATGACGTGACCACGAAGAGGACCATAGTGGCATTGAAAACCGAGGAAATATAGATTTGTAAGCATATAAATGCACCTCCATTACACTACGTATACACTTACACAGGTTTAGGGCATAAAAAGTTTCACAGGAGTTCATCTTTAAGAACTTAGTGTTTTATGTGCTTTTTAAGCGTTTTTTTTCTTACAGTCTAATAACGCCACACCTTATACAACTCTTAAAGAGTAACAGTCATTTCCTTTTTACTTTACAAATCAATAGTACACATGACAATTTTGCAGCATATTTTATCAGAGAATGCTGCTTCTTTCTCCTCCAGGACTGATCATTCATTTCCAAAATTCGCAATTTCCAGGTAAAATCTGTATTCTGTGACAACAGAATGTTACATTACTGAGACAGGAGATGACAATCGGTGCTGATAAGATTCTATGTAGAAAGGAGGAGCATGATGAAGTAAGAAGCAGAGCTCTTATTTCCTCCCTTCTACATAGAATCCTATAAAAACCAACTGCCATTTCATTTATCAGTAATGTACAAATCCGTGACTTCTTTGTATATTTGGAACAACATTAAAGCATCATTGTTATCTTTAGTTCATTTTTTTTAAAAGAAATGAAAGCAACACTTCTAACCACAAAGCCATCATGTTTGATCATGGTTGCCACCTATAGCAGCCAGTAGTTTATCATCATGCCTTTATATTTGCCCTTGTACTTTAATCCTTTTCTTTATTGTGCAAATGCAGAAGAAGTATATGCCAGTTTAGCCAAGAAAGATGGGGAGGGAATAAGACAATGAGAGCTGGATGATTCTTATTGTTCTGCACACAATGAGCAGCAGTTAGAAGAAGTGATAATTATTTTATTACTTCCATCCTGAAAAGTTATCAATTTCAATCTTTATCCTAGCCCTTTCTCAGATAACTAAACATTCAAGAACATACATTTTGGTTGTATTTTTTGATCAGATGAGTGAAATCAAGAAGATGCGTTAGGTTCGGGGGTGTTTTTTTTTTTTTAGAAAAAATATACATGTGCAAAAAGACAAAGTCAAGCTTATTAAATCTTTGCGTTCCAACCGGAGACTGAGGCTTTTAGAAAAAAAAAAAATGCTATTGGGGTGTTAGTAAATATTAAGGGAACCTTTCACCTTGGAAATTGCTATTTACCTGCCGATATAGGATTAATCTGCAGGTAAAAAGCATTATGATGCTGCATGGACACATTACTGAAAGTGCAGGTACTGGGAGAAAATGAACTTATCCTCCCTGGAGCTAAAGGCTTTCAGTAATCGGTGCACGCATGGAATGCCGACAGTCAGCGCTCACAGCTGCCGCTTACTAAACTGTGACTGCCGAATGTAAGCACATCCCAGAGCTTTGATTGACAGCTGACTCTGCAGCTCATTTTAGTGGAACTAGCTGTGAATGAAAGTGCTGGGGCACATTTACAGTCACTGCTCACAGTATAGTGAGCGATTCCGGAAGGTGCTCCATGTATTTTCCCATGTCAGAAAGCCAGCTGTTCACACCTCCATGGTTCATTTTTTCCCAGTAGTCACCCTTTCAGTAAGGTGGCGGGGCAGCATTGTAGCATTTATTTCCATGCAGATTAACCCTATATCAGCATGTAAGTGTTAGGCGTCAGGATTCTTCCGCTGCATGGGATAGATCCCAAGCCTTGTCTGCCTCTGTGGTCTCCCATTCTGGTTCAGCCGCTGCAGGTGCTGCTCAGCATAGACGTCGGTCCCAGCATCTTGCTTAGGCCCGTGCTATGCGGTTGGTTACTGCTGGCTCTCCAGTCAAGTCCTCAGGGACCAGTGATATTTAGGTGCAGCATTGCACTTCGGAATTTAAGTCCGGAGACCACCGTACTGAGCATGTCCGTGAGGTGGCACCTTCTCATTGGTAGTCGATCGTCAGCTGCTCTGGTAATGTGGCATCTCTGGATTGGTCCCCGGGCAAGGTTTTGTCTGACTGGACATGATGCTAGTGTATAAAAGGCTCTCAGAGGCACACGCCAACGAACTAGTGTCATTTGTGATTGTGTGTGTGAGTGGATATGCTACCACTCTGTTTGCACATGTTCCGCTCTTTTAATGGTGACTGTGTGTCTAGGCAGGCAGTGTATGGTGGGAAACTCCCGCTTGGCTTAGCATCTGTCTCCAGTCGTGTGTGCAGTTAGCACAGCTGAGTTACAGAGCAAGCTCAACCACTAGCCTAGACTTCCCTGGGAGAGCGATAGGGTCCCACACCTAGCATCATATTTGCTTTATCCCTGTGACGCTGGCTTCATGTAAGTGCTCTTTTGTTCAGTGCCACTCAGTGAAGTAACGGACCTGGGTACTCAGTATTTCGTTCACATGGTGTGGTGTTAAACACACTGTGTTCTAGCAATTGCTCGCCGTCTTGGTTCCGTCATTACTCTCTAGCAGCAGTTTTACACCTCTGCACGGTGGACCCTGGGTTGCAATTGCACTTTATAATTTATTTTAATTTAGTGCAATCCACCACAATGCTAACAGTAAGTAGCATTTGCCGAGGTGACAGGGTCCCTTTAATGCTATGGATTTATGAAGAATACTGGATACAAATAACCAACATAGTAAATTACTACTACTTAAATTAATAATAATATTAATAATATTCAAAAAAGTGCAACACTCTTAAAAGTTAGGATGGAATAAGTCACTTTTCTGTAATTGAGAATGCACATTGGAAATCAGAGACCCAGCGCAAGGCTAGATAAAAAAGCGACACTGATGAAATATGTTCACACCTTCCAAGTCTGCAAAAAACACATTGATAATATCATTAAATAGCAGTAAACATTGCTACATGACCTTTAGTAGATACCTATTTAGAATGATACATCGCCGAAGATAACCAAAAGGAATGTTGTAAAAGTAAGAGAAGGAAACTAGAATTAAATAGTATTAAACAAGAGTTTTATCTTAATTATAGGAAGGATAACAAAGTTCCCAATTTCATATTAAAGTAAGGCATTGCTGGCATTTGGTCTTTAAAAGAATAGCATTTTTTTTTAACAGGAAGTTTTTGTAGGATTATTCTCCCACTGATGTACTTGAGAAAGAGGCATGGGAGTAATAATCTCTTGTGGAAGCTATTGAATTTGCTATTAATGATGAACGAACGTGCTCGGAAAAGGTGTTATCAGAGCATGCTCGTGTGCTAACCAAATGTTTTTGGTGTGCCCGAAAAATATGTTCGAGTCTCCGTGACTGCATGTCTCGCGGCCATACGATAGCCACAACACATGCAGAGTTTGCCTGTTTGTTAATCCCTGCATGTATTGCAGCCGTGAAACATGCAGCCGTGGGGACTCAAACATATTTTTCGAGCATGCTGAAGACACTCGGTTAGCATACGAGCATGCTCAAATAGCGCTTTATCCAAGCACATTCACTCATCACTACTTGCTATTTTTACTTGTCGAGCTATACCAAATGCATGTAGGCAATCCAATGAAGGTGATGCAATAGAGGAGCTTTTAGGTAATTTATTGAATGCAGCTTGAAAAATGGTGTGACAGAGATTGAAAGAAAACCTTCTCTTCATCTCTAAGATATGAACTCACAGTATAGGAGGAGTAACTAGAAATAACTTTACAAACATAAAATAAAAATTACTATTAGATGGTAGCAGAATCACGCTAAACATAGTGGGCAAGAAAAATAAACTGTGAATGAGATTTCAGCAGCTTCCATTAGGTAGATAACTTTTACATTAACTGGAATAGCACAAAAATAATATGATGTAACTGATGACAAGGGCAATTATTCATTTATATCTTGTGGAAATTTAATATAAGGGTTGCAGAAACTGACCATCTATTTGTCACGGCTGTGTCAGAGGCTGTAGACCGTCGCTCTGCATCATACTGCAGAAGGTCTCAGCTGTTTGCTTTGCAGACTTCTTCCTGGGTCTTCTAACTTTAGGACCCAGTGGCAACCTTCCCCAGTCTCTAGTTGACTCACCTGGACTGGGGTGTCTATAACTTCCAGCTTGCTGCTGGAAAGTTGCAGGTGATATTTCAATTTCCAGTTCTCTGTTGCGGTTTGGAGCTATTGCAGTCGACTAAGTTTTCCCCCTTGTTTCCGTATCCCATCTGTCTTTAGTGGTAGTGGGGATTGACTTGAGCTCATCCTGTCCTTCCTGGTGCAGGGCTTATTGCCAGTGTCAGGCAGGGATTAGGTATCCTGCTCAGCTATAGGTGTAGAACCTATAAAGGGGCAATAGATGCAGAACCTATCTAGGGACGATAGGGCAGACAGTTTGACATTAGATCTGCCTAGGGTATCCACTCCCCCTTTCCCTAGTGTTTGGTTCCTTTTCTCTAATCCCTTCATGTTGCACTTATCCTTTTCTACACGTTGTGTGACACTATTAAAAGCTGCATTGTCTAAGTAGTTATAAAAAGATAGGGGACTGTAGACTTTGATTCAGATTCTTTTCTGTTACTGAAAATCTGACACAAAGGACTAAAGTCGAAAACAGTATATTTAGATAATTATATCAGAGCATGCTAAGGAATTGAATTTCTATAAAAACCTTGTTTTCTAGATCATTGAAGAATCCTTGTAAAAGTATCAGGTCATTGTTATTATCCCATTTAACTATGAAAACAAGAGAGCACACTTGGAAATTCAACCAGTTTAGATCATGCATGTTTTGAATTTCATAATTAATACACAAAATAAGAGTTAATGTAAATTATTGATTTTCTATATAGCATTTACACACTGAAACATGGTATTTCCCATTTATCAAATATTAAAAATTGCTGGCTGCAAATTACATCAGCACATCTTTTTAAGCATGGTAGTACACTTCTCAATGTTACATAAGAACCTGAGTTCAGTGTGTCAAATGTTGCAAGTCAATGCAAAATAGTTTTGAACAAATTGTGACCTTTTTATTCATTAATTGGCACATTTCCTAAAGTTAGAAAGAAACAGGAGACTGATCTCGCATGTTAATGTATAATTTTGCACAAATTGTGAAATTTTATGCTTATTAAAATATGGTACATTGTAAATGTTTGCTCCAAGCCATTTTTAAAACAGCAATGATCTGTCTTGAATATGCAAACTTTTTGTAGAAATGCAATTGCATACTGTATGATAGTGGGCTTGGATCTAGAGATGGTGTTCAATTAAAATGAAATAAAACTGTTTCTCCACCCTTAAATACATTATTCTTATCTTTATCTTGTAACTGTTAGGCTGTGTGCAGACGTTGCTGATTTTGATGCGGATCTGCAGCATTTTTGGACACGTGGAATTGCATCAAATCTGTAGTATAGTGCACAGCCAATGTTAGTGAATAGAAATTGAACAATTGCTGTGCACATGCTGTGTAAAAATCCAAGCTGATTTGCAGCTTTTTTTTTTTCAGCAGCATGTCAATTCTTTTTGCGGATCCGCAGCAGCATTTTCTGCTCTGGCACAACTCTCTCTCTCTCTTTCTCTCTCTTTCTCTCTCTCTCTCTTTCTCTCTCTCCCTCTTTCTTCTCACTTTCTCTCTCTCTTTCTCTCTCCCCCCAGAGAAACAAGAGAGAAAATTTAGAAATTCGCCCTGCGAAAACGCATTACAATCAGCAGGAAATCCACATCACTTCCGCAGGAAATCAGCAACCGTTTTACACTGTGTTTTCTGCCAAGAGATGAAGATTCTCTGCAGAAAATTGCGCAGGCTAATCTGCAACGTGTGCACATACCCTTAGAGCCACAATCTGGTTCTCACCACTCAATACTGTGTTGCAATTCCAAACTGTCCTCGTAATGTTATGCTTCGGTGCTATATTCTGCACTCTTCAGCCCTCTCTGTCTGCTATGCTCAGAGCTCTGCTGTTTGCATACACCCTCCATCTCAGCAAGGCTCCTTCTAAGCATCTTCACACTTGTATTCTGTAAGATTAATAAAAACCTGGTAAAAAAAGGATTAGGTATAAATGTTTTTTTCATAACCTTCCCCATGACAATCTTAAAGTTTTATTGATATGCACTTTTCATACTTTTATTCTGTAAGTAGAATAATAAAGAGAAAGAGAAAAATTATAATTAGAATCCACAGTGTTTGCTTCTGATTCCCTGCAAAAAGCCATTAATCACAAGTGATGTAAGTGCCAACAGTGCAAGTGCCAGTAATGTGAAGACTTTTGGAACAAGCCTTGCTGAGACGGGAGGTCACCGCAATCATCATAATTTTGAGCACAACAGACTTTCACAGGAGCCAAGTTTGGAGCAGATGTTGGTCCAGAAGCATAACGGAGAAGGACAGTTCAGACCTGTGATGGAGTTTGGAGTGGTTGGAACCAGAGTGTCTTACAAATGGTCTAGCGAGGAACATTTATTCATTTGTAGACAGACAGTCCAATTACTTTCTAATTCCACGCCATCTATAGTTGCAAGGCCACTGGCATGTGCTACTGGTTTTGTTCTCACATACCAAAGGCGATCACAAGTCTTGTGTTAGAAGCTATGACCCCAATTCATCAAGATCAGCAATTTTCTCACCAGTCTTGATGAGGGAGTGGAGTGGAGCCTGATTCTCCTAATTCACAACAAGTGTATGCCTCTTCATGAATCTGGAGTGTCTGATGAGTGTCGTGAGCCTATTTGAGCAATATGCCAAAAATCTGACTCCAGTTAGGGATTAGACTAAGATTTCTGGAAAGCAGAATACCGCAGCTCATCATGCACCACCGTGACACTCCAGCCCTGCCCATTTCATCGGCAATGGGAAAAATTGGCGTGAAAGTGCTAAAGGTTGCAATATTTTTGTGCAACTCCTGTGTATAAAGTTTTAACAGTGATATATAGAAGTGAAATTATAAGCTTAACCAGACCCATTTTCTCACCATTTTTAAGTTTTGACGCAGGGATTAGAAAAGGTGCAAATAATGGCTTAAAATATTGATAATTTTGACTTGGGCATTTCCAATACTGAAAAGCTGCAATTTGCACAAAATATTTTGGTGCCAAAACACTGATAAATGTCCCCCCATTTTCTGTAATAAACAATGCATTTCTTCACTGCTGTGATAGTTGTAACCCACTGTCTGCACAGACCTCTCAGGCAGGGCCAGCGTCAGCACCAGGCGCACCCGGGCAAGTGCCGTGGCCCTGACCAGGCGGGGGGCCCACTCCCAGTCGGGGACACCGGCATGCTATGGGGGCCCAGTGCCTATGCCAGTACTGAGAAACGGTGCCTCGAGCAGAGCAGCAGCCAGCGAGGAGTGGTGAGTATTTTATTTTTTATTTTTTTTATGTTTGGCGCAATATATGGAGACCATCATATGGGGCCCATCATACACTGGAGTATCATATTTTGTGCCCATCATACACTGGAGCATCATATATGGGGCCCATCATACACTGGAGCATCACATGGAGCCCATTATATATGGAGCACCATATGGGGCCCATAATATACTGGAGCATCATATATAGGTCCCATCATGCACTGAAGCATCATATATGGGGCCCATCATATACTGGAGCATCATATGGGGACCATTATATATGGAACATCATATGGGACCCATTATATATGGAACATCATATTGGGCCCATTACATATGGAGCATCATTTGGGGCGTACTATATATGGAGCATCTTATAGGGTCCATTATATATGGAGCATTATATGGGGCCCATTATATATGGAGCATTATATGGGGCCCATTATTCTGCATAGATCACTATGGGGTGCCCATAAAACAGTATGGAGCAATATATGGAGCTCATTATTCTGCATGGAGCACTATGTGGTGCCCATAATACTGTATGGATGACTATACTGTTTGTCTTTTCAGCTATTGTAAAATTTACAATAGATATCACTCATGTAATGTATGAAGTAAGTGAAATGTTTGGCATTGTACTATACCTATATTTCTCTGCCGTATCTGTGCATCATGAATTGTGGTATGTGTTAAAGGGGCCCACTGAGACTCTTTTGCCCGGGGCCCACGAAAACCTGGAGCTGACCCTGCTCTCAGGTAATTCACTGGTTTGCATATTTGAAATATTACTGAGATGGTCCATTGCTTTTCTTATATACTTTTATATGATAATAATCCTTTATTCTCTTATCTTCACTAGTTTATTTCCCAATAGTTTTGATCCTTTTGTAAACCATAACACATTCATCTATTTGCAGTGAGATTAAATAAAGACATACCCGCTTGATGCAATCAGATCTTGTTAAAATGCACCTCCTGCTGTTTGGAAATATTGAAATTACCTTTCTACGAGGTTGTTAAGTGTAAATGCCTGGCATACTCTGTAGTGTTCATGGAGAGAATGAACATTAAATGTATATCCAGTTTTATTTGTTTCCATTCGTTTTTGTATTTCTGGTTGTATGGTGGCTCAAGTAGAGAGCAATTTGCAATACTATAGAGAACAGAAAATACATTGGTAAAGGTACAATATGTTACTTTATATTTGTGCCAAAGATCCACTCACCTTTTTTACAAAGATTGCTAACGTAATGAAATGGAGGAACACACTTTATTAATTATACAAATAGACATTAGAGATGAGAGCAAGTTCTCGTTACTTGAGTTTGCCTAGGGTGATAAGTTAAGCATCAAGTATCGCGGGTGCTCGAGTGACATGTTCGAGTCCTCGCGACCTCATATTTTGCAGCCATTAGAGAGCCACAAAACATTTGGGGATTCCCTGACAAACACGGACAACCCCCCACATATTTTGTGGCTGTCTAACAACTGCAAAACGTGGCCGTGGGAACTCGAACATGTCATTCGAGCACCCGCGATACTCGGTGCATAACTGACCACCCTAGGCAAACTCGAGGACCGAGCACTTGCGCTTATCACTAATAGACATACAATATAAAATAGATCAAAATTGTGAGGGAGAATAGAGCGCGGACGGCCCTTCTATCCAAGACCCAACTGTACAAGATAATACTATGCAAATAAATAAATATAGATGGGAAGGCTAAAACTTTGCTATATGTATGCTGGTCACCTTTTGTGGTGGTCACTATCGACTTTTCATATAATACTATTATAATATTATGTATTTTGTTTGCAAATCTTTAATATTACAAGATATTACTATATAAACTGACCTTCATCCAAACTGTGGATGAATTATTTGTCCATTTGGATTTTATGTATTTATCTCTTCATTAATAACTGTTTTAGACTATCACTGTCATTATAGGGCTTCATTTTATATGCATGTAATTCATTTTTTTCATTGTGGGTTAAGTTGAGCACACTCACCCTTCCCATCTATATTTATTTATTACTTTGCATAATATTCTCACTTATCTCGTACAATTGGGCTTTTGATGAAAGGGACTCTATTCTCTATTTGGAATTTTTATCTATTTTATAATGTCAACTTGTATAATCATTAAAGTTTATTATTCTATTTCATTTCAGGACTCTGTAGCCTCCACTTTTTTTTGGTTATTGAACGTGCGACCTATGTTTGGCCTTATATAGGGTTTCAGAACTAACAGCTACAGACATGTCAACAGCAAATTAGCGTGTATGTGGTATAGTGACAAAATATACAGTATATGCTTCACGCTGTCCATTCATATACACTACAAGAGCATGACTAAATTCTAGAGGGAGAGGTAGAAAACTGCAGGTCACAACATGCGATTTTTCCATGTGACACTCACAACTTACTTAACTTTATAACACAACATGGAAAATAACAGTACAAAGTGCAATTTCTCTTCTAGTCAGGGACAAATGCATACTACCTTAATACATAGATCAATATAATCATTAATACTGCATAATTGTGACCATGTACACAGCCTACAAATTATTATGAAAATGCTCTTTTTTGCGCCTTTATCTGCGCTCGCCCTTTTGGTGCCATAGGAGTGATTCAGAAACGCTTCAGGTACATTTTGTATTTTATACAGTCTTGCTTTTAATACATTTGGGAGGCCATTATGGCACAGTATATATAAAAAATGTAGAGTAGGACTGCCCCATATGAGAATGCCTTGTCGTGGCTCAAAGAATTGATCAATTGTTTGCTAAATGTCTCATTTT
This sequence comes from Oophaga pumilio, assembly GCA_009801035.1. NCBI lineage: Eukaryota > Metazoa > Chordata > Amphibia > Anura > Dendrobatidae > Oophaga > Oophaga pumilio. The sequence continues at coordinate 115,289 of VIAB01004864.1, read as the reverse complement.
AAAGTACAGTTAGAAATCAATATGTGCATATGCACTTTATGTATTGTGTTCTGACCATGGGCAGCGCTGGCTTCTCCCTTTTAATTTGAAATGCTATTTTTCTCTGATTTCCCTAACTTATCCATGCAAAGGAGTGAGTACAAAATTCAAATTATCAACTGTTAGAGTAAAAATCAAATTTTATTGGACAAACCTCACAATAATAGCATTCATTTTTTAAAAAAGCCCTGTTCAAAATTATGTACAACAGTTTCCAAACATATTATAGGTTGTAATGAATTGAAAATTGTAATTTGCTGAAATTATAGCATTAAGAGGTCCCATTTACTGAAATCAAAAGCTTTTTCAGTCGTCAAAAACATTTTAACAGGCCAAGTTAAGTGTTAACATAAGACCCCTTGTTTTATATGGCCTTCACAATTCTTGCATCCATTGAACTTGAGTTTTTGGAGAGTTTCTGCTTGAATTTCTTTGCATGATGCCAGAATAGCCTCCCTGAGCTGCTGTTTTGATGTGATCTGCTGATATTTTGCTTGAGTATACTCCAAAGGTTCTCAATAGAGTTAAGGTCAAGTTTCTCTCATTTTATGCCCATAGCAGCCAATGATTCTGAGAAATTCTTTGCATCATGAGATGCAATGAGGTGCACTGTCCTGCATGGAGGTAATTTTGCTACTCATTGAGGCTCGCGGGACTCTAGCGGCACTAGAAGCTTCAAATACTTGTTTTCTGCTTTGCAATAGTATTTTTGCAGGTGTTCTCTTAATCCAATTGATTTGTCAGGCAGAAATCTTCCTCATTATGCCTTTATCTGCACTAGCTCACCTGTGTTCTGTATAAGTCACAAATCTCTTCACAGTATGATGATCATGCTTAAGTTTCCATGAAATATCTAATGTTTTCTTAACTCATCCAAGGCATTGCACTATTTGATACTTTTCAGCAGCAGAAATATCCTTTTTCTTTCCCATATTGCTTGAAACCTGTGGCCTGCTTGCTTAATAATGCAGAACATCCTTCTTAGGTTTTCTTTAATTGAGCTCACTTGGCAAGCTACAGTAAATATCACAGATGTTTGAGATTGATATCAGTGATCCAAAGAGCCCTGAGACACAATACCACATATCATATTATCTGAAAAATAAAAAAATACATCTTTATTATTCTTAAATCCAATTTAAATAATAATTTGAAATGCAGTGTAATGTCAGATAACAGTTACATTCTGATAGTTTATTATGCATCCTTTTAGGGAAGATTATACATTGCAGCAATTAAACTTGCTGACTCTTTGGTAAAGACTCTTCTGATTGCAGTTATTCTTTTGCCTTTTCTTCTCCAGCCAATATATAAAATTTGCAGCAATTGCTCACACAACATCTTTGGCCTTTTGCTTCTGTAGCCCATCCTCACTCTTTATTGCAATATATTTTCGGTAGAAAAAGTCATGAGTATCAGATCAGTGGGCAGCCAAAGCTTTGTACCCTCATCAATCTACTGCTTTCTGCAAATATGAACAATTTATAGGGCCATATAAGCAGCGAGATGAGCAGCAGCACCCAGGAGCGGTCACTAAACAGTGTACGAAGCCATGCTTTTCCAGCTCTATGCATTGATAACATTCTTAAGACACACCAGACCATAAGATGCACCTAGGTATTAGAGGGTATATATGGCCCCCTCATCTCTATCCTGGTATGCATGGCCACTCTTGTCCCCATTCTGGTATGCATGGCCCCCTCATCCCTATTCTGGCATTCATGTCCTCCCATCCTGGTATGCATGGCATCCTCTGCCCCATCCTGGTGTACATGGGGCACCTCAACCTTATCCTGGTATGCATGGCCCCTCTTATCCCCAACCTTGCATGCATGGACCCATCCTTATGCTGGTATGATTGGCCCCATCCTCATCCTGGTATGCATGACCCCATCCTTATTCTGGTATGACTGGCCCCCATTCATTCCACACCCATGAGAATGGAGAGTAGTGAATATTCATTCCCTTTAGTAGCAGCATGCATGAAGGCCCCCGCTGCTGCAGAAAGCCAGCAGTTGGCACTGTGCTCGCTACTAAAGAGCAATGAATACTCATTGCCCTCCATGCACATAGTCCAGGCGTGGAGAGCAGTGAGTATTCTGGTAGTTGTGCTATACTTGTAAGCAGTGCATGACCTCCCTGCCATGTGTTGCTTACAAGCATAAAGCAGCTGCTGGCACCAGAACAAGCCGCTGTGAGGGAGCACAGGAAGGTAAGTGTAAGGGTTTTTTTTTTATTTTTTTCTCATGGGTCCATGCATACCAGGATGGGGGCCAATCATACCAGGACAAGGATGGTACCATGCATACCAGGATGTGGATGGGGCCAATCATACCAGGATAAGGACAGGGCCATGCATACCAGGATGGGGATGGGGGCCAATCATACCAGGATAAGATTGGGGCCATGCATACCAGGATTCTATTATAGAGAAATGAATACTCACTACCCTCCACGGCCATGGGCATGTAATGCAATAAAAATTCATTTCTCTTTAGCAGCGGGCACAGGAGTTAGCCACAGCAGCCAGCTCCTGCCTCCTGTGACCTGCTGCTCTACCGCTGCCGCTCCCCCACCTCCTCACTAAAGCCAGAGCAGGTACATCTGGACTATAAGATGCATCCCCCATTTTCTTCCACATTTTAGGAGGAAGAAATGTACGTCTTATAATCCGAAAAATACGGTAACCTGCAATTTACTTTACGGTCCACTTACTCTAGAACCAATCTTGATGTACAGTGGGTATGGAAAGTATTCAGACCCCTTTAAGATTTTAACTTTTTGTTTCATTGCAGTCATTTGGTAAATTCAAAAAAGTTCTTATAAAAGAAAATCTGAAATATCATATGGTCATAGGTATTCAGACCCTTTGCTCAGTATTGAGTAGATGCACCCTTTTGAGCTAGAACAGCGATGAGTCTTCTTGAGAATAATGCAAGAAGTTTTTCACACCTGGATTTGGGGATACTCTGCCATTCTTCATAGCAGATCCTCTCCAGTTCCATTAGGTTGGATGGTGAACGTTGGTGGACTGCCATTTTTAGGTCTCTCCAGAGATGCTCATTTGGGTTTAGGACAGGGCTCTGGCTGGACCAGTCAAGAATGGTCACAGAGTTGTTCTGAAGTCACTCCTTTGTTATTTTAGCTGTGTGCTTATGATCATTGTCTTGTTGAAAGATGAACCTTCGGCCAAGTCTGAGGTCCAGAGCACTCTGGAAGAGGTTTTCAACCAAGATATCTCTGTACTTGGCCGCATTCATGTTTCCTTCAATTGCAATCAGTCGTCCTGTCCCTGCAGCTGAAAAACAACCACATAGCATGATGCTGCCACCACCATGTTTCACTGTTAGGATTGTATTGGGTGGGTGATTAGCAGTGCCTGATTTTTTCCACACATACCACTTAGAATTATCACCAAAAAGTTCTATCTTCATCTCACCAGACCAGAGAATATTATTCTTATAGTCTGGGAGTTCTTCATATGTTTTTTTGCAAACTCTATGTGGGCTTTCATATGTCTGGCACAGAGGAGAGGCTTCTGTCGGGCTACTCTGCCATAAAGGACCGACTGGTGGAGGGCTGTAGTGATAGCTAACTTTGTGGAACTTTGTCCCATCTCCCCACTACATGTGTGGAGCTCAG
>VIAB01004864.1:59586-78961 GCA_009801035.1 Oophaga pumilio | reverse complement strand
TCTTTGAATGAGAAGATGTATCCAAACTTTTGGTCTGTACTGTACATAACCAAAACACCAAAAGGGTGAATGGGGAGAATGGGGATAAGGATGGAGTGGCATGTAAACTAATTTTAAAGAAAAAGACAATAAATAAAACACCAGTAAATAAACAACATTAAAGTGGGTATATAAAAACAGTAAAAAAATTGTCTGCTGGCTATAACAGGTGTTGCTAGAGGGTAGGGAGACCAAACGTAACTATTCCCTGAGTATTTTGTTTTAATTCTGGAGATTTGAAGAAAGAATATTGATGAAGAAAGTATTTATTTTTCCTAAAAGTTTGTTAAATGAAGGTGTGGAAGAGGATTTCCGTTTTGCACCTATGCATTGTCTGGCTGAAGTAAGTATATGTGCAACCATCTACCTTAGATCTAAAGGAATGTCTTCAATCCGAATATTTAATATTGCGAGCGCTGGGTCAGCTGTGAAATGAATCCCCAGTAATTATAGAGATTACTCTGAACATTGATACCCAGAAGGCTCTAACCTTGGAACAAGAAAACCAGTCATGGCCAAATGAACCTTTATGGCCATATCCCTTCCAACAAAATGGAGAATAACTAGGGATACAACGGGCTAGTCTAGAGGGACATCAATACCATTTTAACTGGAAATGATTCAATTTTTCTAAGTGATCAATATCAGAGGAGATTTGCCTTTGTTGTATCGATGTATATACAGATAAATCGAGATCTCATTTAACCATGTAAGGAAATTTTGTGTCTTCAGGTGGTGAAATTAGTAGTTTATAAATAAGCAAGAGGTCTTTAGTGATTGTCTTATCTTTAAGGAGAAACCACTGGAAGGTAGAGGGAAAGTGGTGATTTTTTTGGCATAGGGCAGATGTTAAGAAAGTGATCTTTTTGGAATGTAATTTCAAAGGATAGGAGAAGGGAATTATGAAAAAAATCAGCTAGGGATACAATCCCACTAACTAATTCTCAAGCCAGGGATCGATGTTTGATGATGGGCTTATTTGGTATTTTTAAGTACTACACATAAAAAGGCATAACATTTTGGAGAAAACTATCATCTTAAAGGACTTAATGCTGGCAATGCCGGACAATGGGAGACAAGTGGATCTTTCTAAGTCAGAATGTAAGTACTGAAACAACAACAATATTAAAGAATTGATCCTTCATTTTTAGGGATATAGGAACGTGATCTGACCAAAATATCCACCCTAGAAGTGCTTCAATACAGTTAGCTAGGACCTTGTTATCAACCAGAAATGAGTCAATTCTGCTATAAGAGCAGTGTCTAGAGGAAAAGAACGAGTACTCTTTCTCACTGCTATGCAGATACCGCCATATGTCATGTAAATTATATTTTGCAACTAGGAGACCAAGCTCCTTCCTGTTTGAATTGGCTTATCAGCAATAACGAACTTTAGACATAGGAGTATTAAAGTCACAACAGAGAATTTGGAAACCTTGAGAAATCTCTTTGAGCTTCTGTAAGAATAGAAGTGTACAAAATCTGTGAAGAGTTGGGAGAGTAGAGCAAGGCAATACTATATACCACCCGATTTAAATAACCTACCAAAATAAGAATTCTGCCCAAGGATCATTGAATATCTTAATTAATTTAAAGGCTACAATTTCTTTCATAAATATTCAAACCCATGTTGTTTTACTACTAGTATTGGCAAAAAAAGGAAACAGGAGATCTTGTGTGTTTCAAACAAAAATGATCTTATTCAAGTAAATGGGATTCTTGTATACAAATAACATCACAGTGAACTTTAGAAGTTTCTCTCCATATCATAGATCTTTTAGCTGGAGAGTTTAATCCATGTACATTTAAAGACAAGAATTGGATACTCATATCTGGAAAAATTTTGAGTAATTTCTTTGAGCTTCTGTAAGAATTTCCGAGTATACGAAATCTGTGAGAATTTAAAAATTGGATACTCATATCTGCAAAAATGTACACGTTAATTTCGAAACCATGCCAGAGGACCAAGGTTAACAAAATGAAATAGACACAAAAAAGCTGACATTGTAAACTAAACAGCTAGGCAGGGATTCTGTCAAGTGGGCTAACAATAAATCTGAGAAAGCCCATAACACTGGTGAGCAAAAAATACCACTAGAACCTAGTCAAAACTAAGTAGTGAAGTCCAGCAAGGCTCCTAAGGACTTAAAATAAATCAGGCCTTCGACACTTGAGGTCCAGTTTCTACTGTGCTTCATGTGCTGGTTGAGGGCCAACGTTTGGGCATAGGAGCAGGTTCCAATTATGTAGAAGTTTTTCTGCTTCTGAGGGTGAGAGACAGACATAGGAAATTCCTGAGTGAAGGATCACCATCTTAACCACATAGCCCCATCTGTATGGATTATTATTATTTCTTAACACTCTGGATGCAACAGCAAATTCCTTTCTTTTGGTCACGGTCGCATCAGATAGATTCCTTAACACCACAACATTTTGTAAGGGGGCAGGGAGGCCAGGATTCACCCTTTAGATTTTGCAAGAATGCTTCTTTAGTTTTAAAGAAGTGTATGTATACCAGTGTGTCATGTGGCAGTATAGGCTTGAAGTTTTGGGTTTAGGTACCCTGTGTATTCTGTCCACCACCAAGTCTCGGGGATCGGCATCAGGAAAAACTGACAGAAGTATGTCAAAAAAGTATTTCTGTAAGTCAGCATCTTTAATAGATTCTAGGATTCCCTTGATCCACACATTATTAGGGCGGGATATTATGGCAGGAAGTACCTTGTTCTAAAGGGGAGAAACTTTTTCATCTCATGCCGCATTGGCATCAATTAAATCATTATATGACCCAGCATAATCTACAATTTTGGTTTCAATATGCACTCTACATTCCCCTAATGCATCAATGTACCCTTTATGAAGCATTAACCTTTACATGAACTAAGACAAGTGTCCCTTCTCCAAGGGCCTACCACTAACTGACCCTGCTAGGCAACCTTATCTCTCCATCCTGGAACTTGATGCAGTGATCCCAGGAAAGAGAACTTGCAACTGAATTAGGACAGGTTTACACCACCTGACTTATGTCATTAAATTACCCAAGATTAGGTACTTGTTTGCTGATAGGTTTTCATTTCATGGCTGGTTTAGACAAGAAAACCCCATTTCCTATGCTTGCATAATTGCTATTATTAATAGTTATTATTATAGCACCATTTATTTCATGGCGCTTTACATGTGAAAGGGGTATGCATAATAAGAACCATAATCATGGACAATGCAAGTCATTGATTAGTACAGGAGGAAACAGGACTGCAAGGGCTCACAGTCTTCGAGGGATGGGTGAGATACAGTAGGTGAGAGTAGAACTGGTCATGCAGCGATATATTGGAACAAAAGTTACTGGAGGTTGTAGGCTTGTTGGAATAGAAAGGTCTTCAGGTTCCTTTTGTAGGTTTCCATGGTAGGTGAGAGTCTGATATGTTGGTATAGAGAATTCCAGAGAAGGGGGTGCATGAGAGAAATATTTTATGTGATTGTGGGAAGAGGAGATAAGAGGAGAGTAGAGAACAAAATCTTGTGAGGATCGGAGGTTGGGTGAGACCGGTAAGTACCGGGTGGCTAGGTCACAGATGTATGGAGGAGATAAATTCCGGATGGCTTTGAATGTCACGGTTAGGGTTTTGAACTGGAGTTTCTGGGCTATGGAGAACCAGTGAAAGGATTGGCAAAGATAAGAAACCAGGTAATAGCGTGGGACAGATGGAACAGTGGGGCGGCAGAGTTTAAGAAAGATTGGAGTGGTGCGAGATTGTTGGATGGAAGGCCACAAAGGAATAGGTTGCTGTAGTCAAGGTGGGAGATGATAATGGCATGCACTAGTGTTTTTGCAGATTCTTGGTTTAGGAATGTATGAATCTAGGAAATATTTCTGACTTGGAATAGACAGGAGTTGGAAAAGGCTGGGATATGTTCTTTGAATGAAAGAGCAGAGTCCAGAATTACTCCGAGGCAGCGAGCTTCTGGGACTGGGGAGAGTGAGCAGCCATTGACTTTAATGGATAGATTTGTTGGGTGGAAGAGCGAGATGGGGAACAGATTATTAATTCTGTTTGATCCATGTTAAGTTTTAGAAATTGAGCAAAAAAGGATGAAATAGTGGACAGACATTGTGGTACTCCGGTTAGTAAGGAGGTGATATCAGATCCAGGTAGGTCTTTGTGTCATCAGCATAGAGGTTATATTAAAATCCATGAGACAGTATGAGCTGTCATCGGCTGAAGATGTAGATAGAAAGAGCATGGATCCTAGAACTGAACCTTTGTGGACACTGACAGACAGGAGGTAAGATCAGGAGGTGGGGTGGTTGTGGGAGAAGCTGAATGTCCAGTCTGTTAGTTATGAAGAGATCCATGGTAATGCCAAATCTGTGATGCCAAGAGATGAGAGAATCTGTACTAAGAGGAAATATTCCACTCTGTCAAAGGCAGAGGACAGGTCAAGGAGGAGAACAGAGTAGTGTTGATTGGCTTTGGTGGTTAGTAGTTCATTGGTGTCTTTAGTTAGGGCAGTTTTGTTTGAATGATGCAATTGGAAGTCAGATTTTAACAGGTCAAAGAAGGAGGAGAAATGGGAAGACAGTACAAGATAGACATCCTGTTTCAGTAGTTTTGAGGCATAGGGCAGAAGTGATATAGGATGATAGTTAGAAACAAAGGATGAGTCACGGGAGGGCTTTTTGAAGATGAGTGAGAGCGAGTTTAAAGCATGAGGGGAAGACACCAGTTGTTAGTGATAGGTTGAAGAGATCAGTTAGTGTTGGGAAGAAGACCGTGGTGAGTTTTGGGATGAAGTGGGACGGGATCAGGTCAAATGAATGGCTGGTAAGTTGTGATCTGGAGAGTAGAGAGGAACATTTATCTGCTGTAATTGCGGACAAGCTGGATTTGGAGGAAGAGGGCAGAGTAGTTATGAGAAGGGTCTGTGGAGACTGTAGGCCAAACCAATCTTCTGCTTGAAGAATGAAGAAAAGTCTTCAGCTGAGGTGAGAGGAGAGGGAGGAGATGCTGGTGGATGGAGATGTGAATTGATAGTGTTTGAATAGCTGTTTAGGGTTATGAGGCAGGGAGGATATGAGAGATGAGAAGTATGTTTGTTTGCAGCAGTAAGAGTGGACTTGAAATTGGTGAAGGACTGTATGTGGTGATATGCTCATTGGAATGGAATCTTTTCCACCTCTGCTAAGCAATCGTGGAATACTGCATCAGCTATTTAATCAGGCTAGTGTGCCAGGGTTGTCTGTTGATTGTTGATAAAGTAGCCAGGTGATGTAGTGGTCGTAACAGAAGGTGGCAGTGGAATTGGGGTGAAGGAGTAGTTATCTGACAGGAAAAAAAATAACTCCTCCACCTTGCTTGCTGCTGGGGCAGGGGGTGAGAAAGATGGAATCCACCATAAGAATGTGCAGCTGGAAAGGCTGTGTCAGTGGGGGTCAGTCAGGTTTTGGTGATGTTGAGGAAGAAATGTTTGTTATTGATGAAAAGATCATAGATGTAAGAAAGCTTGTTAAAGACAGAGTGAACGTTCCATAGAACTCCGGTTAGAGGGACCTGGTTATCTGGGGCTGGGTGAATGAATATAATGTTAGAAAGCTTGCGGAAATGATGACCAGTTAATTTCTAAATGTAGAGATTTGGGGGTTAGTAGGTAGTGGAGAACTATGGGGTGATAATGGAAAGAAATAAAAACATTGTTTACAGTGACTTTGTATACAGTTAACTTCAGTTCCCTTTTGGTTCATTTCTGGTCTTATTCATTATGGTACACTTATGCAAAGCACTTAGATTATGCACAAGCAGACTAAAGTCTATACAGACTTGTTCCTCACATTACATATAGTATGTATAGAAATGCATTCTGGTGTGAATCAGAGGGGAAAAGCCTGTATTCATTGTAGTTGGTTAATCCAGGTTGAGCCAGAGTTAGACTATTGTAGGCAGAGTAAACAAGTGGGTCGTAAAGAAAAGTGGGGAAGGGGTAGTGCAGTGGGCAGTATCAAACATACCAGGGACAAGCACCAGAGAGAAGGAATATCAGACTTTGGAAAAGCTGGGTAGGACTATCAAACATACCTGTGGGAGGAGAAGACAATAGCAATGATGATTAGAGAGCGATGGTGATAGATGACCAAGTGCAATTTATACACATCATTTACACATCACTGAATGCAATGTTAGACATTCAGTGCACAAAATCTGCTATTGATTTTTAAGCCAGATGAAAAATAATTTCACCTGATGAAAGAAGCGTTTTGCTCCTTCATTAGGTCAGCAACCTGTTTACACTGCACAATTTTGCGGAAAATTCCTAGATTCTCTCTATCCCAATAATTGTCAATGGATCTTAAAGGGTTTACCCCACGAACAAAGTACACTTTAATCAATAATTAAAAATAAGTCCCACAACTGAATGTGTTAAAAAATGTTCTTTTTGTTGAGATATTCTTATAGATGTGTCTGCTATCTACTGTGTAATGGTTGCATCTGCGTACATGGTCTGCACATACCACATCTGACCAAGAGAGTATACAAAAGAGAGGATACAGACAGGACAGCATGGGATCAAAGCTGATGGTTTTTGTAAGGAAAAACATTTCACTTCCTATTTAATACCTTTGCAACCTCCACCATACTAGTACTGCGCAGGTCGCTTCCCTCTCTTTGATTTGGGCTCCGGCGGTGAGTAGTGCCTGTCTGCCAAAGTGTGCAGTCTTAGCACAGACAGAAATATGCACACATGCAGACAGAAAGGTAGAGTAACCCTCCACACACACACACCCCCAAAATATAAGTCATACTATCACCCCTGCGTGCGCCACTGAGAGACTTTTATACACTAGACTCATAACCAGTCAGACAGGGCCTTGCCCGTGGACCAATCCGGAGACTCAACATCATCAGAGCATCTGACGTCCAACCACCAATGAGAAGATGCCACATCATGGACATGTTCAGTAAGGTGACTACTTGACTTGGAGTCCAGGATGTGAGGTTGAACCTGTATAACACTAGTTACCATAGACTTGGCTACAGAGCCAGCAGTAACCAAAGGTATACCACGGACCCAAGCAAGGCACTGGGACCGACGTCCACGCTGAGCAGGACCAACAGTGGATGGACCGGAAATGGGGGACTGCAGGGCAAGACAGTGCCCGAGATCCACCTCGCGCAGCGGGAGAATCCCGGTGCCTAACACTCTGCTGCTGAAAAACATCCAAACAGCATGATGCTGCCACCAGCATGTTTCACTCTGAGGATGGCGTTCTTGGGGTGATGAGATGTGTTGTTTGGCACAAACATATAATTTACTTTAGTGGCCAGAAAGTTCAATTTTGGTTTCATTTGAACACGGCACCTTCCTCTATACATTTGGGGAGTCTTTCACAAAGATGTGACCAATGAAGGAAATTGCTTGCATCCAAAATTTTTAAGGGGTTTCATGGGAAAAGGGGTGAATACATATGCACATGCTAATTTTCAGTTAGTTGATCCCATAAATTTAATTTATGCCTATATTTTCCTCACTTAACCTACTTCGGCTGTTTAGTGCTGATGCATCACACACAAATATTTAAACACAGGTTGTAATGTACAAAAATAAGTAAAAAGCCAAGAGACATGAATACCTTTGCAAGCCACTGTACATGTCATGTAGACTAATATATATTTTTTGGCTACCTGAATTTTTGGAGGTTTGCATGCACCTGTACGTGTCCTTGAAAAACAGTAAATGCATCTGAACCAATTATATGCTGCAACATTTGTTATAGATTAGGATATAGCATTGCGAAATACCACACATATACAGTTAATTGTACAAAAGTGCTGAGCAATAAGGTTAAATAATAATGATAAAGTACTTGCAGATCTGACCTGTTGAATTCTCCAGCAACTTCACAATGCAACGTTCAAGGCTTGTCCTAGGGTTGCTATGGTGATTTTCTGCAGACCTTCTCACAGGGAGAACAGATAGCCATGTTCTCAGATTGACATCTTTTGATGAGAAATGAAAATGTGAAGGTAAGTTGTTTACATGCCTAATAAAATAGAAAATGGAGTATGAACTGAAGAAGGTGAAGATACGTCAGTGCTGCCAGACGAAGGAAACATATTTTGTGCCAAATAATTGTACTTGCTGTTTATTCACCACTACTGGCCAATTTAACTGTTTGTATGAAAAATCATAAAGGACTTTCTAACATGAATGATATAAATCCGGGGTCTTTTATGATGAATAGAGCGAATACAGCATGAATGCTATGCATGAAGAAATATAAATGGAGGTACTCCTTCTTTAAATAAAAAAGGGGGGTATTCCACTACTTTAGTGACTTAGCGTTATGACTGGTCATCAATATCAAATTGAGGTCAGACAACTATCACCACCACTGATCAGCTATCAGCTACAACAGCTACTTACAGTGTTTAGTGACCGATGCTGAGGATTGCAGATCACAACCCATTTCTAAAGAGAAGTCATTATATCAAAGTAGTGGACAACCCCTTTAAGGCCAGGGTCAGACTAGTGTATGGCATCCAATGCGAGAGCGATATGCTCATGACCCTCAGCTCCTGCTGTGCTGTGATAAGCGGGAGCCGAGAGTCCTGCTACTGTGCTCCGAGCCTCTCGCACAGAGCGGATCGGAGCACAGCTGCGGAGGAGGCGGAGAAATGAATTTCTCCATCTCCTCCATTGCAGGGGTCTGTGTATATAGCACAGCACTCAGAAGATATCTGAGTGATGTGCGTTGTCTCACTCGTACCCATAGGCTTATATGGGTGTGAGTGAGCAGACTCGGCCAAGTGTCGGTGATTTCACTCGCACGTTGAAAATGGCCGAGAAAAAAAATGGTGGTGGGAGCTACCCCATAGATGAACACTGGTCCGAGTGCTATGCAATGTTTTCGTCTGTATTCATTGCTAGTGTGTCCCCGGCCTAAAGGATTATTTCTACTTTACAACATGATTGTATGTCCCTTTCATGAGGGCTATTTTCCTTTTTTTTCCTTTTTGTTTTTTCCTCCCCTTATTACAAGAGCCATAACTTTTTTATTTTTCCATCCACATTGCCATATGAGGGCTTGTTTTTAGCAGGACAAGTTGTACTTTTGAATGACATCATTCATTCTACCACATAGTGTAATGGAAAAAGGGAAAAAAAATCCAAGTGTGTTGAAATTCCCCCAAAAAGTGCAATTCAACAATTGTTTTTTTTTAAATTTCTTTCTTTATTGACCTTGATAACTAAAACTGACTTAACAATATGGTTATTCAGGCCAGTAGGAGCATGCAGTTACCGACATGTGTAGCTTTTTTTTTAATTTAAGTGGGGAAAAAATATTTGAAAATTTGTTAAAAAAAATGGCTTGTCTTTCCATTTTCCAAAACCTGTAATGTTTTCATTTTTCGGGTTGATGGCTTGTTTTTTGCGCCCCGGAGCGGACTTTTACTGATACTATTTTGCGGTTGATACAATGTTTCGATTGCCTCTTTACATTTTGTTGTAATGTTGCATCTGCCAAAAAAATTTCATTGTGGTGTTTCAATATTCTCATTTTGCCGTTTACTGATCATTTTATATTTTGATATATCAGACTTCCGCAAACGCAGTGATATCAAATACGTATATATTTTTTAATTGCTTTATTTTTAATGGGGCGATTTGAACTTTTGTATTTTTGTATTTTTTTCATATTTTTATAAACATTTGTTTTCCACTTTATGCTGCATTTGTTAATCACACTAGAGTACGTGCGTTAGCACTGTTATGTACAGCAAAAATCATGGTCTCCCCTGAACGCCAGCTAAGCACTGCCATTCACATAACAAGCACAGAGGTCTTCAGCAGACCCCATGCTGTCATGGCAACCCATCAGCGCCTCATGATCATCTGCCCCTCTACCGGCGCATATTAAAAGCTGCTGCCAGAGATTGACAGTGAAATTTAACATGTTAACAATCATGTGCAGAGCTCTGCTTCACCCACAGCTGTTAAGGGCAGACAATGGCTAAAAATTTCAGCCATCATCTGATGAGAATGATATGGACTCGGCTGGCGAGCCTGTATTAAAGGCTGGGACGCAACATATGACATAAGTTTACGTCATATGTCGTGAAAGGGATATGAAAATCCCTGCTATCTACCACTGAACCCTGCTGCATATCCTATCCAAACTGGATGAAAAATGTGAAAAGTATCACCTTCAAATCTTATTTGGGCTTCTGTATATTGTTTTGTACTAGGTATTTTAATCTTTTTGGAGTATAATATAGATTTCTTTGTTTAAAGAAGTTTTTTGCTCCTTAACAGCCCTGCTTTGTATGGTCCTAAGATTGTCTTGTGACCACAATACTAAGTACGAAGCACCAACTCCAGTCTGTGAGGTGAGCATTTTTTTGTGGACACCTCCTTTAACAGTTGTAATTACAAAACCGCTTTAAATTAAGTATTCACAGTGCAAGCAATGAAAACACACATAAGAGCAAGCATGTGTAATAAAACATTGCATGGATTGTGTATTGTGTGACAGGACCCCTTTATTAGTATGACAATTAGAATCTAAATTAAAAGTACAGAAATAAGGATACAAAATTGATAGGTGTTTGCAGAATCCATCTCATGTTCGGCATAACCTCCCTTATTCTTTTGTTCCCAAAGTATATTTTGTCACATAGGCTTACATGGAAGGTACAGTATGCAATTTTGTTGCATTCTTTTGTGCTTATTTTTCTGCATGCTAAAAGTCTGTGATTACTGAGTGACAGCTATATTCATGGTTTAATAAGTGCTCCTAAAATGTCATTCTGTAAAAACAGCACCTTAGGAACAAAGTATGAGTACCTCGGGGAGAACATTAAAACTATTTGAAAGGTGTTTATTTTAACGTCTCCTGACCTTTAATATGACAAACTTCTTATCTAACAGAGATCTAGTCTTTTCAAGTTCTAAGAATTTGTATGGTACTGTGCTGGAATGATTTTACAATCTGTCTTCTATCATTGAAGTTTTTAAATAGAAATTTGTGAACTGACAAGATTATCTCATAACTCTGTGACTAGGAAAAATAACACATTTGTAAAGGAAAAAGTTAAGAGGTGACACTAACATTGCCAAATTCTATGACCTTGGAACATGACATAAGGATAAGTAGCTCTTTAGAATGCTTAAATACTTTTTAGGGGCATTCAGATCAGCTTATAATATTGGGTCACTTAGAATATATGGGTTCAGATTTTCATTGGGAAACCCTTCTCATTTTGTGAATTGTGTTAACCATCGGTCAGTGCTCCATTTCTTTATTACTGGGCACTGACTATGTGGTCCACCCATTATATTAAAAAAACATTTGTTAGCATAAAATGAATAAGAACCATGAATAGCCCATTCTAGAGGATGTAGCCCTCATAAAAATTGTACTTTTAGTGTTCAAATCCATTGCCGCACATTTGTTCTGCATTTGAATATGCTAAGAGCTTGGTGTACCCTTAGTGTGTAAAAAATCTTTACTAGTCCTAAATGTACCCAAACACATTAGACATACAGTGCGTTCGGAAAGTATTCAGACCCCTTTAAATTTTTCACTCTTTGTTTCATTGCAGCCATTTTGTAAATTCAAACAAGTTCATTTTTTGTACTCTTTGCTCCCCATCTTCACTGAAAAAAAACCAGAAATATAGAAATTTTTGCAAATGTTTTAAAAAAGAAAAACTGAAATATCACATGGTCATAAGTATTCAGACCCTTTGCTCAGTATTGAGTAGAAGCACCCTTTTGAGCTAGAAGAGCCATGAGTCTTCTTGGGAATGATGCAACAAGTTTTTCACACCTGGATTTGAGGATCCTCTGCCATTCTTCCTTGCAGATCCTCTCCAGTTCCATCAAGTTGGATGGTGAACATTGATGGACAGCCATTTTCAGTTCTCTCCAGAGATGCTCAATTGGGTTTAGGTCAGGGCTTTGGCTGGGCCAGTCAAGAATGGTCACAGAGTTGTTCTGAAGCCAGTCATTTGATATTTTAGCTGTGTGCTTGGTTTCATTGTCTTTTTGGAAGGTAAACCTTCAGCCAAATCTGAGGTCCAGAGCACTGTAGAAGAGCTTTTCATCCAAGAAATCTCTGTACTTGGCCACATTCATGCTTCCTTCAATTGCAACCAGTTGTCCTGTCCCTGCAGCTGAAAAACACTCCCATAGCATGATGCTGCCATCAACATGTTTCACTGTTGGGATTGTATTGGGCAGGTGATGAGCAGTGCCTGGTTTTCTCCACACATATCACTTAGAATTGTCACTAAACATTTATGTCTTCTTCTCATCAGATCAAAGAATCTTATTTCTCATAGTGTGGGAGTCCTTCATGTGTTTTTTAGCAAACACTATGCAGGCTTTCATATGTCTTGCACTGAGGAGAGGCTTCCGTCGGGCCTCTCTGCCATAAAGGCCCGACTGGTGGAGGGCTGCAGTGATATTTGACTTTGAGGAACTTTCTCCCATCTCCCTTCTGTGGAGCTCAGCCACAGTGATATTCGGGTTGTTCTTTACCTCTCTCACCAAAGCTCTTGTCCCATGATTACTTCTTCCATTTAAGGATTATGGAGGCCACTGTGCCCTTAGGAATTTTGAGTACTGCAGAAATTTTTTCGTAACCTTGGCCAGATCTGTGCCTTGCCACAATCCTGTCTCTGAGCTCTTTGGCCAGTTCCTTTAACCTTATGATTCTCATTTGGTCTGACATGCACTGTGAGCTGTGAGGTCTTATATAGACAGGTGTGTGCCTTTACAAATCAAGTCCTATCAGTTTAATTAAACACTGCTGGACTCAATGAAGGAGTGGAACCATCTTAATGAGGATCATAAGGAAATGGACAGCATGTCACGTAAATATGAGTGTCTGAGCAAAGGGTCTGAATACTTTTGACCATGTGATATTTCAGTTTTTCATTTTTTATAAATTTGCAAAAATTTCTACATTTCTGGTTTTTATCAGTCAAGATTGAGTGCAGAGTGTACATTAATGAAAAAAAATGAACTTTTTTGCATTTACCAAATGGCTGCAATGAAACAGTGAAAAATTTAAAAGGGTCTGAATACTTTCCGAACCTACTGTTTGTAAGTTGAACCTGACAATCTTCAGTTGATTCAGCCAACAATATAATGTGTTTAAAATATAGGGAAAGCGGAGGCTATAAATGTTTTTTTAAAGCATTTATTTAACTGAATTATGTTATACAAGGATGTAAAGGGAGGGAGTTTAATCACAAAAAGCTAAATGCTGATGTCAGGTTCCCTTCAATAACCTCCCCCAAGGAGTCATGTATTTGTCTGATCCGTAGAGATTAGCAAGCGAGCGTGCTCACCACTGCTCGATATTCAATCAAGTATTGGGGTACTCAGGTATGCTTGTTACTTGATCAAGTATCATGGGTACTCGTGCTCCATGAATGAGTCCTCTGCATGTTTTGCGTCTGTTAGACTGCTTGCCAAACATGGTAATACCACAGTTATATTGGCTACTGGCATTAGTGTGATTGGCCGGCCGCATCGCATCATTGGATCTTATATAAGACCTGGTGACACGATGCTCACCGCACTGTCCTCAGGAAGCAGTTAAGAGAGAGTTGGTATAGAAGGGAGAGTTTATTTTAGAGCAGGCATATAGGCAGTGCTTAATATTGCTATTGCAGTACCTGTGTACTGCTGCAGTTCCATTAAAAGAAAACTCCTTTTCAGGGCTACATATTTTCTTTTCACTATTAATACCAGAAAGTTTCAGGCATATGATATATACCTAATTTAAAATGTGCAAGTTGTGTCTTAAGGGATGTAAAAGTAGATGTCCTGCTGATGGTACACGCAGTGGTCAAGGCCGTGGGCCAGGTGAAACTGTCCCACTACCTAACAATTTTAACAGAATGTGTATGAGGCTATCCTATGACTAATACAGGGTGTATCAGAGTCCCTCTTCCTTCTAATCTTTGGCAGTTCTTGTTGTTCCCATAGGCTTTTGAGTTTGGGTCCCTCCTTCATAAATTAAGCAGGATGTGTCTGACCATGTCACACACCACATGGACAGATAAGGTAGTAAAATGTTAAAATTACATTTGCCAGTGGGTGTAGTTTTATTTCCTAATCTACTATGTCATCTACTGTAGTCATAGGCGACTGGGAAATACAGTGCGAGATGGTCCGGCTATTATAGAGTTGAGGGGGATTTTTTTCACTATTTTTAATTTTGTCTTATATACAAGGCATTATATAGAAATAATGTTTCCTAACGTGTTCATGTAAAATCCATTTTATCTTCAGTTTTGTATGTTTTATTGTCAGTTCATCAAACTGATGTACTACTCTGACAACATTGTTCCCAGTAGTGACCTAGAAGTCAGAGATGTGTCCAGACATTTTCCCCATGCTGTTCCCATTCCATTTGAGCTCTGATTCTATCTATTTCAGCCATTTTCCTGCCCCCCAGCCTTCCTGCTATGGTCTTTTGGAAAAATGCTTGAGTTTCCCATTGACTTCCATTATACTTGTTACTTGAGTCGAGCCCGTCCGAGCATCCTGCCTGCTCGATTCGAGTACCGAGCGCTCGAGCATTTTCGTGCTCGCTCATCACCATTCTATTGGTCAACAAAGCAGTTATTCATGCTCTGAAAGTGAATAATAAAGGATCCTAATAAATAATTGCAAGCAGAGAGTGAGGAATTCATACAGAAAGTATATTGGAAAATTGTATCAATTTTCAATTCCACAATATATAACATTCCTAAGCTGTCACTGTAATACTCCCTAAAGCTAGTTACACTAACTGTGTTAGACATCTGCTGCTAAAGAGGATTAACTACTTTGTCGACATTGTGTTTTTCCCCTTAAATTGTAAATGCACTGCCAAATTAAAAATGATTTATGAAATAGTAATACCAGTAATAATAGCATACAATATAGTGGCTTATATATGCACCATGATGCTTTTATGCTTAAAGTCTGATTATACTTAATAAGGAGCAATCACTATATACTTTAGAAACCAAGTATTAAACCAGTGAAGTGATAATGCAATGTGTGTCCTTTTTATCACATTCTAATATTACTTCATTAAATCTATAATCACAAAGCTGGAAGGTGACCTGGTCAGCGGTGGAAATATTGCAGTTTAAGTTTAGACCTGTCAGTAACTGTTCAGGCCGCAAATAATCCCCGAGTGTCACTGCTACATCTTGGCAGAGACATGAGCAATTTGTATTTGCTAGAAGATCACGGTGATACGACTGTGGGCATTTCATGCCTTTGAATGTAGTTTCGTATTCTACATGGAATATAGATGAAAACTAAAAAGATATGTCTTGGGGATTCATTAGACTCTGGAAACTCTATCGGAATGGCTGCATTTCTGTCTTGTTTTCTGTGTAAGATAAATTGTGTCATAATTCAGTATTCTATTTGGTAACTGCTGCACTGCGATAGATCTGCCTACCGGGCATCGATGCTGAAACATACCGTGGTAATTAAATGTTACCTTAAATATCTCCTTATAAATAGCAGCAATAGATTTAACATAGGATGACCATACCATATGTGGAACTGATGCTGCACTGAGGACTGTGTCACTTGCCTACATCATACTGTATTTGTTACAATGTGTTAGCCCAATATTCTGCTACGTGTACATATGTGATGTGATTGCACTGTATAAATAATATTAATGTAATATCTTTTAGTTGCTATGATAGCAAGTCATCACCTATCCTGTGGAAAGTGATAACTTACTGATTGCTGGGGATCCCACAACTATAACCCACATCGAACTGACAACCAGGCCCTAATACATTATTTGAATTAATGATGCCCATTGTCCATGCATACAAGCCACTGCATCGTTCATAGCCAATAGGACTTCTGGAGATAACAGAGAATAGCACTTAACTATCTGAGCATACACGGCCATATAAATAGGGCACTTTACAGCTAAATCTAAAATGAAATATTTATGGAGAAAAAATAGTGAGGCACTGCTATGAACCAATGTGATTCTTTCTAAAAGGGAATCTGTCAGCAGATTTTTTTCTAACTCATCTGAGAGCAGCATGATGTGGGCAAAGAGAATCTGCTTCCAACAAGGTATCATGGTGCAGACGTTCTGACACAATCAGAGCTTTAAGATTAATAATGAAGCAGAGCTGAGAAAGCTAACTCCACCCACACCAGGCTCTCAGTGTACAAAGTAAATAGATAGTGAGCTGCTTATCACAGGAGGGGGCGTTGCCGGACTAGTCCGCAATGTTAATCTCTTAGTGATGAATCCTTCACAGTTAGTAAACAACAGTACACACTAACACAAGTATCACATCCCTGAATTCTGTTTCAGCCTTTATCTCTTGCTGTCTTCAGATTACATAACAAAAACCTGTTGCTGACCTATTCCGTTTAAAGGGAATCTATAACTAGGTTTTTTCTATCCCATCTGAGAGCAGCATAATGTAAGGGCAGAGACCCTGATGTCAGAGCTATGTGTTTTTGTTTTATATAAAATCACTGTTCTATCTGCTGCTGATCTACCCATTTTCTGAATGCTGAGCTCTGTATATACACTACTGGTGAGCAGTTTTCTGTTTACACTCTGCATAGACATTAATCTGGTGGGGGCATGATAGGACTACACAGCAGCAGATTTACTAGTCTTTGGCCAGGGTCACATTAGCGTATAGCATGCGATGCGGGCCCATTCAGTTCAAACTCTGCTGTGAGCGTGAGCCAAATGTCAATGCACTATGCTACCATTCTTTTGCATGACAGAATCACAGCACAGGGGGTGGAGGAGATGGAGAAAATAATTTCTCCATCTCCTCCATTTCTGGCATCTGCAGTTAGCGCACTGCACTCGGATCACATCTGAATGCAGTCTGATATTTCACACGCACCCATAGACTTGTATGGGTGAATGCGATCCAATTCTCTCCGATCTGAGCTGCCCCATAGAATAACACTGCTCTGAGTTCTATGTTTTATCGCATAGCACTCAGTCGTGTTATACGCTTGTGTGAGTCCGTCCTTTCAGTGACAATCTCCTGCTGATAGAACAGTGATTTTATAACAATTACAGCAAGCAGCCGAGAGTCTCTGTCTTTACTTTTGCTGTTCTCAGACTAGGTGGCAAAAACCAGGTGACAGATTACCTTTAAAGCAGAGTAAAGAATATCTTATTTTATTTTGAGCACAAGTTTGAGACAGATGTACAATAATTGTTGCTTGGCACTGAACCAATACCTTCTTTAGGATAAATTACTGATGCGCTATCCCTATAAAAAGACTGGTGCGAAAATACCTTAACTCTTAACCTGGTTTGAAATTATGGAAAAGATTAAATAGGATATTTTCTACTCATATTTAAGTGACTGAAATTCATCTGGAGTAGTGCCAATTGTCACCCTATTACTTTCTCTCTATACATAATTCTACTTACAGCCTTTTCATAGACTATGCTGAACAGTAAGTGATTGCAGCTTCTTCTCACCACCATTCAATGGTAACTACCCTAAAAGTCAATGTCTGACTCTTCGATAAGTTTTACATGACAACTAGGGATAACTGCCAGACGATCTACAGACTGCAGTTTCTGAGTACTGATCCTCATCTATGTAGAGAAGGGTTTAATTGTCTGAATGAGATGCCAAATCCTTCTTTATACTGATGAGGGTCAAGCACCCTGAAACAGCTTATCTATAAATGGGTGTCAGGCTTGGCTAATATACTTAATTGGGCCGGTTTCACACGTCCTGATATTTCCGGTACCGGAAAAATCGGTGCTGGAAAAATCTGTACCGAAGATATCAGTGTCTGTGTGTCCGTGTGTGTACTATGTGCGGCACACGTGTGGCAACCATGTGCCACCCGTGTGCTGCATCAGTATCACACGGACACATGGACGGCCGTCGGGGAAGTAGTGGCTACAGTAAGCCGCTGTCTCCCTGCAGCTGGTGCTGAAGCCGGCTGTAATTCCCCCTGCTCTGCGAGCAGAGGAGAACGATGATTAGTATATTAATACACCGCTCTTCATTCTCTGCTCGCAGTCAGAGCAGAGGGAATTACAGCCGGCTTCAGCACCAGCTGCAGGGTGACAACGGCTTACTCCACGCACATGGAGGACTGTGTGAACAGTTCTCCGTGTGCACGTGTGCGGGATGTTTTCCGGTCCGTGTGTCCGTGTCAATACAGACATGTCTACGTGTTTGGCACACGGATACACGGTCCATGTGAAAACACGCACATGTGCATAGGAGCATAGATTATAATGTGTCTATGTCTGTACGTGTCTCCAGTACGTGTGAAAACTTTCACCACATGTACTGGAGACACAGACGTGTGAAACCGGCCTTATGCTGTAAGGGGCGAAATAAGTTACAATATTGAATATCTCTAATAGGTGACCCTAGCTAGATCTTGCCAGATTTTTTCTGGGTGAAATCTAATTTGTATGGATTTTTTAACTATAGAACATATCACATGTGGGCAGCCCAAATTTCACCAAGGAGAACACCTACTTTATGGGAAATATGTATGAACGTCTACTTACATGTAAGGCTACATCTTGAATTTTATTATTGTCAATCTTGAAATCACTGTTACTATTGTAAATGCTATTAAATAGGTATCATAGTTAAAAGACATTAAAGTGGAGTAAAACTATGACATAGATTACTATGGGGACTTTTGTCAGGGTCATGCATTTATTTTATAAGCATCACACTAAAAAGCAGAAATGGCAGTGACAAAGGGAAACTCCGATGTAGCACTGACACTGTTTACCTATTCATGATGAATGCATCAAGAAACATAGCCATGGTACCTGGACTTCCATTAAACATGATGACTGAAAAAGGGCAAGTCCTTGATTTATGTCCTTCTCTCCACCCGTGTTCCATATTGTGCGAGAAGATTTAGATGGAAAAGATTGAAAACGTTGCAGGTTACTGAGACGTGTAACACTAATCCCATGTATGTCCTCAGAGAACAACTTATCAAAGAGACAATAAGGTGCAGCTTGACTAATCTCAAAATGATGCCCATTTGTCACTGAGACAAAATGGAGGCAAGTGAGGGATTGGCTAGTGCCGCAAACATGTTTCACTTTCAAATAACATGAATTAATATGCTCTCATGTGTATCTGTTTTCACATGTAGTCTGCAACGGTAGGAATAAGATGCTCACTTAGATCTCTTAACTTTAGATGACCTCATAGAAAGATGAGTTTTCATTATTTGCTGTGTGCACTAAAGTCAGTTTCAATTTCAGAGAGTATAGATAATGACTAGAGTTGAGCGAAACAGGTCGGTCAGATTCAAA
>VIAB01004864.1:2234-12266 GCA_009801035.1 Oophaga pumilio | reverse complement strand
CAGCAAGCCGGCACTGACAACCATAGAGGTCTCCAGGAGACCACCGGTTGTCATGCCAACATGTCATTGACCCGCGATCATGTGACATGGGTCACTGGTGAGTAGAGTTGAGTGAAACAGGTCGGTCAGATTCAAAAGTCATCGACTTTCGCCAAAGTCGGGTTTCGTTGGCCGAAACACGACCATAGCGTGAGGTCGGCCATGCAGTCGTCGAAACAAGCTCCAAAGTCGAGTTTCCCAGAATGCTTTCAGGCACTTTTATTCAGCCAATGAGCAAGGACGTGCACTGTGGGCAGCGAGATGACATGTGCAGCGTCCTCCACCATCTTAGAGAAGGGCATTGCAGTGATTGGCTTGCTTTGGGGGGCGTCATATTGTCTCTAAAAGCCCTGACCGCCGACCACCATTTTACTTCTGCTGATCTTAACAGTAGGGAGAGGTTGCTGACGCTGTTTATCAGTAGGAAGAGAGTTAGGGCTGGAAAGAGAAGATCTTATGTGCTTGTGCTGATAGCAATTGTGCTGTACAGTTAGTGTGCAGTGACAGGGGAGGATTTTCTTGTGTACAGCAGCGCTGGTTATTAGGCTGCCTACTAGCTGTATTGCTGTGTGTACACTGCTGTGCAGACTGCTTTTTTCCCACACCGCATAGAGCTGTACGCTCCTCACACACTACCATGTACTGGCTGGTCTCACGGACAAATACATGCTGACTATCTGTGTGTGACTCCGGAAATATATACGGAGATTTACAATTTCCCCTACACTGTATACAGCTTTTTGCTTCTGACACAGTACCCTTTTTCTGCTTTTTGTATTCTGGTCAAATCCATACTGAGTGAGCGTCTGTGTGTTACTCCGGAAATACATACAGAGATTTAAAATTACCCCAACACTGTATACAGCTGAACGCTACTGATACAGTACCTTATATCTGCTGGTATTTTGGGTACATTTTCCCAAACATGAGAAAGTATGGTGGAAGAGGACATGGGCGGGGGGGCAGCTGTTATTCCCCATTGACTTGCATTGGGGTTAGGTTTCGTTTTTTGACCGAACTCTGACTTTTGCCGCGAGCTAGTCGGCCGATCTCGTTCGACTCGACTTTTGTGAAAGTCGGGTGGTCCGAAACCCGACTCGACCCGAAAAAAGGCAAAGTCGCTCATCTCTACTGGTGAGCGTATTTCCACTTGTTAAATGCCGCTGTCACCGCCAGAGCCCACATAAAAGGGAGGGAGTCCGACATCAGCGTACTATTACGCCTGATGTCGGAAAGGGGTTAAAATATACTGAAGCAAAAAAAAGACAATAAAAGTAACAACGTACACACCTGAAGATATGTATATTAATTCAAAAAGCAACGAATTACATGATTTAACCCATTACATGATTTAGTTCTATGTATATATATGTATATATATATGTGCTTTTATCACTATAGGATATATACACCATTTAATTGCTCTGATAGACTTTCTTGCTAGCTGTGATATACACATTGTTTTGCTGTTATTTCATAATTATTGATATGCTTTGATATATGCTGTTATTTTGACACATTTTCTTGTTTATATCATGTCAGTGATGGAGTATATTTATAAATGGTTTTAATCATGTAGTTTGTTGCTTTTTCAATAAATATGCACACATATCTTTAGGTGTGCACATCATTTCTTGTCTTATTCTTCTGTTTTTTGCTCCATTTCCTTTCCATATACATAACTCCAAAGTTAAGCAAGCCGGATAGATTAGATTGCTGTAGGCCGAACAAAGCTTAGGCTTGCTGATCGTTTGGCCGACAGTCATCTCATCGAAATCTCCCATAAATAGTAGCGCTTGTTTGGCCAAGCACTCCTGTTTCAGGAAGCCACTGGCGAACATGTCTGTCCGCTTCCAATCTCCTGGAGAACAATGCAATCTGCAGTCCAAAATTGGATATATACAATCTACATCTTTGCCGACCATTAATCAGGTATACCCCCATACACATTAATGTTGACTGAATCTGCCGAAATCGAGTGGTTCGGCCAATGGCATAATCTAATGTGTATGGGGCCTTTAGAAACACTCACCAGATCTGATATATTTATTGAAATCAACAGCTGGCTCTGTAGAGATCGCACTCCAAATAGTCCTATATCTCTAAAAATACGATGTTAAAGGAGTGTCCCCATTTTGTACACTTATGATTAATGAACAAGATATGGAAGTATAGTACATGTGGGTACCCCCAATAGGATATGCATTTATATTAAGAATGGGGCACTAAGGTGCACCACTGTAACTGGAGAGGTGGTAGGTATTCCCATCTACAATAATTTTTTTGTCATATCCTGAGAATAGGCCATAAATGTTTGAAATTTGAATATCCGTTTACAATTATTTTACTGTAATAATTATACAACAGTCTCATTGTGGGGCAATTGTTTTCTAATGTTTCCTCTTAGGATCCATATCTGTATAACACCAGAACCTTGAAATGTACAGTATGTGACTTTTAATAGCGTATAAATGCTTGCTAGTTAATCAAGAGTTTTTAGAAATGATTAGCGATGAGCGAATTTGTTCAGAAAACGATCGCTAACCATAAACTCGGCACGAATATGGCGCATTCGGATTCGTCATCGGAAACACAAGCAAAATTTAATAAAATCAACAAAAATCGGTAATATTCAGTAAAAGTGTGGGAAAATATTGGCGATGCCACAAAAATATTTTCAGTACTTTAGCAACGATAATGGTGGTGTATCATGAGTGTATGGCAAGTGTTTGATGAGGGGAGGGGGTAAGATTCGGAAATAATGCAGAGTGATGCTGGAGGGTGTCCCAAACCTATATTGTGGATCAAAAGGGACGGATTTCAGAAATAAAGCTGTAATAGCATTAATCCAAACCTTATGTCCGCAAGCAGGCCAGGGAGTGCCTATACAAATAACATATATTAGGAAGGGTTGCGCAAAAGTATATTTACCCAGAGTTGACTTTGCAACAGTGGACCCCTTTACGTGCGTTTCGGCTGTTCTTCCTCAGAAGGGGAAGCACCACACCAGCATCACTCTGCATTATTTCCGCATCTCAAGCACTTGAGACTTTTATAATACTGCTCTGCACTTTATATATTATGCTGCTTTCTGAGGTGTTTGACAGGCTATTTGTCATCTGTCAATAGTTGTTGCTGGTATACTAGGTATTTTTGAATGAGGTGTTTTACCCATTTCTCTAACATCATATGTTTTACAAATGATCTTTTTTTGCAGTGTCTTTCATATTCTGCATAGCATGTGTTATCATCTCCTTTGATTTTATGTTATTTAATGTGTTTTTTTAATTTATATTGGTAATCAAATAAAGATTTATGAATTCTTGTAGATATTTTGGTTTTGGAGGATCTTTTCTCTTCTTGGTTTTTCAGCTTTTATGGTCCTCCGTATTATTATTATATAGGGCACCATAGGCTCTTATCTCAGAAATGTAGAAATGTTCATATGTCGCTGCAAGCTATTAGAACAAATTCTTGCTAAGTGTCAGACATTTTAGTAATATGCTTTTGTTTTAAATCACAATCAGAATTGTGGCTTGGCTGTATAAAATGAAAGTTACTTGGTGGATTTTATTTACTATACAGTATCTTCCAACACCCTATTTGCAGCGTGCCTTTTTATGTACCTATTAGTACAGTGCGGTTGTGTTAATGGTTTTGGATTTACAGAATACACTTTAAAAGCCCATTAAAACCTTAGCAGTGTTCTCCTAAAACTGTTTTAGTAGCTCCTTTAATGTTGAAATGAAGAATTGCAAGATAATGCTCTTATAAGTTAATTGTTGCAATATCTCATTTTTCAGCGTTCTTTCACAAACTGACGTTTATCGTTTCAGTGGCACAAGATCTAATGCATTCCAGATAAATGGTATTGGGACAGCACAGGCAGGATAGCGTGCCAATGTTTATGTAAAGTGCATTGTTAAAAACAGATGGTAATCCATAGAGCAGCGGAAATTTTCCTGCAGTGTTATTATTTCCATTTTATGTAATCCTGACGACAGGTTATGGCAGTCATCAACCTATTCAGTCACAATCTACTGTCATTTATGATCTGTAAAGATCGCCATTCAATAGCAAGAATTTGGACTTGTAGATTTCAATATTCAAACTGACTGGATTGAATTGACCTGAATAATGTTGGATTAATCAACACAGACATCAAAGGAACTAGTGAAAGAAGCACTCCCATCAAAATTTTTATTCTCTTAATACAGTGCAATCATCACATTATATAGCGCTGTGTACGTACAATTACTCATTTTGCCTTTCTACGATAATTCTCTCTCCCATTAGGTCTATGACATCATGTGGTTAAAAACTGACTAGCTGAATTCTTCTAAGCGCTGTGTAGAAACAGGAAGTCTCTTTTCCCTACATGAGTCATCCCCTGTTGGGTTTGGCAGATCGCACTAAATAAAATAAATAATAATGTGCGATTGCAACCCGGGGTCCACCGTGCAGAGATGTAACCTGCTGCTAATGTGAACAATGATGGAACTAAACAGCGAGCATTCACCTTAATATGACTGTTAACTCCACGCAGTATGAACAGAATGCACAGTACTCAGCTCTGTAAGCCTCACAGAGAGGTAGAGCTAAAGGATTGAGTCAAGAGAAAAAACTAAAACGGACGCTAGCTACAAAA
The DNA here is from genome assembly GCA_009801035.1 of Oophaga pumilio. Taxonomy (NCBI): domain Eukaryota; kingdom Metazoa; phylum Chordata; class Amphibia; order Anura; family Dendrobatidae; genus Oophaga; species Oophaga pumilio. Next base: position 7,579 of record VIAB01004864.1, on the reverse strand, counting down.
CCCTATTGACTTCACATGGGAGCAGAGCTCTTCGGTTTGATCTTGCTCTGTAACTCCACTGTGCTAACAGCATGCATGTAGCAAAGAGGTGCAAGGCCAAGCGGAAAGAAAAAACACTAACTGGCTAAAACTCAGGAGATAACTAACACACACAGTGGTAGTATATCCACTCACACACACAAACCATAAATGATACTAGCGCGCCCGTGTGCGCCACTGAGACCCTTTTAAACCCAAAGCTCTACCCCAAACACTCACGCTGACATAGTCCGCTGGCAAATCCAGAGCTGCCACATCACCAGAGCAGCTGATGTCCGACCACCAATAGGAATATGCCACATCACAGACATGCTCAGTACAGTGATCTCTGGACTTACACTCCAGGATGTGAGACTGCACCTGTATAACACTGGTTACCATAGACTTGGCTGGACGGTCAGCAGTAACCAAAGGTACACCACGAGCCAGAGCAAGACACTGGGACCGATGTCTATGCTGAGCAGGACTCGCAGCGGCTGGACCTGAATGGGGGACCACAGGGCAAGACAGCCTCTGGGATCCATCTCAAGCAGCTAGAGCCTAACATCCCCTTCATCAACTCCAGCTTCTCTGATCTTCTAAACCAGATATTGAAGCTTGTGGGAGATAATTTGCATGTTTTTATTGCATTCTGGGAAGAGTGAAGAGTCGCTGCAAGTATGAGGATCTTTGTGTGTAGCTGGATCTAGCTGCTTGGAGGAAATCATCAAAACAGGAATTAAAGCTCATGAGAGATAATCTTTGTCAATATCATATACATTTGTTTAGTTCAATATGGAGATGGAGATTACCCATATGATGTGCTGCGATGTGTGCTATATGTTTACAGACTTGCCAGAGGAAAATACAAACTTTACGTGCAAGAAATGCAAGCTTGTGAATAGCTACACTGAAGCTTATCAAAGAAGACAAGAATTTCCTTGACATAGCAGAAGAATCTTTTCTGAATGTTGCATAAGAAGATCTTTTCAATGTTCCCGCAGGAGCTAAAGACAGAGTAGAAATACCTATTCCTTTCAATATACATGCAGAAGGAGAGAATTGCAAGCTTATGATTTAAAGAAGCAGGAGGATGAGGAGGCAATCAGTACTCATACCACTGAAGAACTGCAACCAGGCTCTCTTGCAGTACAATTATGAAGATGTAAATAAAAAAAGTGCTTTGCCCACAAAAAACACTCCAATAAGAAATCAGAAGCCTCTTGAAGGGAGGAAAAGAAGAGCTGTGGTGAAGAAGTAAAGGAGAGTGGTGGTCATTGGGATTTCTTGTTGAGAGGAACAACAAGAAATATTGGTATCTGCTATCTATCTGCCGACCAGACAATACCTCACGAGAAGTATGCTGTCTTCCAGGTGCTCAAATCAAAGATGTGTCTGATAGGGTATGAAGACTCTTCACTGCTACAGACAGCTATCTATGTCAACTAATACACATAGGAATAAATTACACTGCAAAAAAGCACGTGGAAACTATGCAAAAAACTTTGAAGACCTAGGCCGAAAAGTGAAGGAACTGGGAGCGCAGGTCATCTTCTCATCCATCCTCCCAGTGGATGGACATGGACCAAGAAGATTGGACAGGATTCTACAGTTGAACTTGCTACATTGAAGGTGCCATGAGCAACGTTTTCGGTGTCTTGACCATGGAATGAATTACCTATATGATGGACTACTTGCTAGAGATGGGTTACATCTTAGAAAAGCATATATTTAGTAGACGTCTTGCCACAATCACCAGAAGAGCATTAAACTAGAGCACTATAGGATGTGAATTATATGGCAAGGAAAAAATATGCAGCTAATTAATTTTTTTGAGAACCCTGCTATAAGAAGTGGAAAGAACAAACACAACAAACTCTGAATGAAAATAGAGGAGCAAGAGAAACCGACTGCAAACTAAAATGTGTCTACAAATGCACAGAGCATGGGAAACCAATGATGAGAATTGGAGCTGCTAACACTGGAAGAGAGATATGATGTCAAAGGCATCACTGAAACTTGGTGGGATGATACACATTATTGGAATACAAACCTTGAAGGCTACAACTTATTTATTAGTAACAGGATTAACAAGAAGTGAGAAGGTGTTGCATTGTATATTAGGAAATCCTTTATCTCCACAGAGATCAAAGCTTCAGAGACTTGGAGCTCTGTAGAAACTGTTTGGGTAAGAATTCAAGGAGAGAAGAACAGAAAGGACATTATCGTAGGTGTTTACTATAGGCCACCTGGACAGATTGACGATCTGAATAAACTCTTTTTACATCAGATGTCTCTGTTCCCAAAAAAATATGACAGTAATTATGAGAGAATTTAACTATCCAGCTATTTGTTGAGAATCTCTCTCAGGCAATTGTTATGGGTCTGGAATATTCTTATCTTCTCTTGCTGCTCTTGCTGACAACTTTATCTTTCAAAAGAAGAGAGAACAAAAGGATCTGCAATCTTGGACTTTATTCTTACCAGCAGGGAGGAAATGATTGAGGAAGTAAAGATGGTTGGAAATTTAGGAGGCAGCAATCATGCTATCCTTGAATTTTGGATTACAAGATGAGGGTGGGAAAGGTTTACTGGCTGAATGATCTAAGGGCCCCGTCTCACATAGCGAGATCGCTAGCGAGATTGCTGCTGAGTCACTAATTTTGTGACGTAACAGCGACCTCAATAGCGATCTCGCTACGTCTGATACGTACCAGCGATCAGGCCCCTGCTGTGAGATCGCTAGTCGTGCAAGAATACTCTGGACATTTTTTTGGTCGTTGAGGCCCCGCTGCGTCGCATGCATCATCATGTTTGACACCTTACCAATGACCTCTCTAGCAACCTGTAGCTAGAAACATGGGCGTGATTTTGCGGTGCCTTTTCCACGCCCCTCAGCTCTGATTGGTGGTCGCTACTGCGTTCTGATTGGCGTCCTTGTCCGCAAGGAAGGCCGTGGGATAATATATAAAACGCTTTTGGAGTCGCAGCCGGAGAACGCTACTAAGATCCATAAACCAGGACGCAGGCAGGAACAAAACACATGTGCTGCCTTCTTCTTGTGGTCAGGAACAATGAACAGGAGTGCAGCTATGGTGCCTTCTTCACACGATCAGGAACAATGAGCAGTAGCGCCGCCAATAAAATGCAGTAGTGACCAAGATCGGAGATGAGGGGGCGCGGAAAAAGCAACGCTTAACCACACCAGTGTGCCTACAATGTCACACTGTACAGCCCACATCGAGCCCTGTATCGTCAGAATAGATGTAGTATGACAGGGTTTCAACGACCGCCGACATCGTTACGAAGGTCGCTATGGTCGTCCATATCGCTGCTGCGTCGTTGTGAAGATTGATCTGTTTGACATCTCACTAGCAATCACATAGTGACCCAGCAACGATCCTTATCTGGTCGCATCGTCAGCGTGATCGTGGCAGCGTCGTTTTCTGAGACGGGGCCCTAAAGGACATAAATTTCCAAGGATGAGAGATTTTGCTAAATGAAATCCTCACAGCACAATCGGTAACAATCCCGAAAAGAAGGAAGAATTGGAAGCATTTAAAGAAACCAGGGTGGATGAACACATAATTTAATCACTTGTTAAAAATGAAAAAAGAAATGTATATCAAATTGAAAGTGGGGAGAATATATAAAGAAGAATATAATGCTGTTTGCAGGGAATGCAAGGCAAACGTTAGAACACCTAAATCCAGTAATGAAGTAAGGCTTGCAAGGGAGACCAAAGGCAGTAAAAAAGGATTTGGGGTGTGTGTCAAAAGCAAAAGAAAAGTCAAAGATGCTATAGGATTTTTACATGATGAAAAAAGTGAAGTGTTCAAAAATGATGTTGAGGAGGGTGAACCTTTAAATTCCTATTTTGCATCTGTATTCTCTAAGAAAGCAATTGTAACACCAACTGATCTTCACAGTGCCAATGAAGGAATAAAAAAATATCCACAATATCTATAAACATAGAGATGGTAATTGAACACTTAAGGGTATGCCACACTAAGCGAGATCGCTAGCGAGATCGCTAACGAGATCGCTACTGCGTCACCATTTATGATGCAGTAGCAATCTCGTTAGCGACTTAGCTGTGTCTGACATGTAGCAGCGATGTGGCCCCTGCTGAGATGTCGTTGATCACTTATGAACGTTCTGAGCCGTTTTTTGGTTGTTGGTGTCCCGCTGGTGAGCCTGAATCGCTGAGTGTGACACCCTTTATGAACGACTTCACCAGCATCGCAGGTGGGACTAGGTTTTCCCAACGACCGCAGAGGTCGTTATACAGATCGCTGATGAGTTGTGTTTTGAATCATAGATCGCTGATGAGTTGTGTTTGGAATCTTACTAGCGATCACATAGCGATCGCACTAGCGATCTCGCCAGGTTAAGTCGTTGTCGTGATCGCTAGTGTGATCGCTAAGTGTGGCAGTGCCTTTAGCTAATGTTAAATGAATTTAAATCTCCTGGTCCAGATGAATTACATCCTAGTGTACAGAAAGTGTTAGCAGAGGAAATTGCAGAGTCACTAGCCAGAATCTTTGAAAATTCCTGGAAAACAGGATAAGTCCCAGAAGATTGTAGAAGGGCAAGTGATGTCCCTATCTTCAAAAAAGGAAAGAAGACGGAACCAGGAAATTACATGCCAGTGAACCTTATTTTTATACCAGGAAAGATATTTGAACAAATTATTAAACAGCTTGTATATAAGTACATGGATAAGAATACAGTAATTATCCAGCCATTCTAGACTAATCTAATTTCCTTCTGTGATGGAATCACTGAGTCGATGGATATGGGAAATGCAGTAGATATAGAATATGTTGACTTCAGAAAAGCATTTGATAAAATATCTTATACTATCTTTATTGAAAAAATGTCCAAGCATGGAATTGACAAAACTGCGGTTATGTGGATTCATAAAAGGCTCAGTGATCATACTCAAAGAGTGGTAATAAATGGTTGCAGATCCAAATGGAAGAGTGTTTCAAGTGGGCTGGTGTTTAACATTTTTATAAATGATCTAGATAAAGGAACTGAAGGTACACTGTTCAAATTTGCAGACGATGCAAAGCCAAGAGAGATAGCTAACATTAGAGAAGACAGAAAGGATTCAGAAGGATCGAGACTAGCTTGAACAATGGGCAGGAACTAATAGAATGGTATTTAACAGAGAGAAATGCAAGATTCTACATTTGGGCAAGAAAAACAATAATCACATCTACAGAAAGGGAGGAACAACACTAAGCAAGAGCACGTGTGAAAAAGACTTGGGTATGCTAATAGAGCACAGACTGCACATGAGTCAACAGTGTGATGTAGCA
>VIAB01004862.1:110936-130150 GCA_009801035.1 Oophaga pumilio | reverse complement strand
GAGGGGTGTTCGGCCTCAGCATCTCTAGCTGCACCGCGGACCCCGTATTCGGTAGCAATCCATTATTTTAATAAAGTTGTTGCAACCGAGTGCCTAACAGGGACAATCCCTGTAGGGCCATTTGACTGGTCTGTATAAAACTGGTACCGAAAAAAAATAGTATCGGTGTCATAAGTGTTTTAAGTCAGTGTGACATCAGTTTGCCGCCAGTGTGCCATCTGTGTTTTTCCATGCCATCCATGTGCCTTATTTGTTTTTCCGGACCTATATACTTGTATTGTCCCTTGTCATCTGCTCTACCGGAAAAAATTAACATGCCGCCTCAGACGGACACACGATCCATGTGAAAACATGGACATGTGAAGCTCACCATAGGTTATAAAGGGTATGTGTGGTATCCATGAAAAATAACGGATGCCAGAAGTACCAGAAACACGGACATGTGAAGGGGCCTAAGGGTAGGGTCGCATGAGAGTATTTTTGGTCTAATTGCTGTCTGTGAAAAACAGATTGCATACGGATTGTATATGGATGTCAAGTGAGAAAAAAACAGTTTGGATGAAACTGACAATTTTTTATCGAGTTAATTTAGCCTAAGGCTTAAACACAGCGGCCAAAAAGGTAATTCAGAAGTTAGTGATTTTTCTCATATGCAAAAAAAGAGGTAGCATGTGGTCTGCAAAGGTGTATCATCAAGGTATCAGCAGCACGTACACCCGGAGGATGCGCATCTTGTCCACAAATGTCACCCTTGACCATGTTACAAGTGGTTTGCACCAAATTATAGAGACTTGTTCGATTTTGATCTGAGTCTTGGATCAATCTCAACAGTGTAAGTCTATGGATCCACAAATAAATCGGACAGCACTCAGATAGCAGAAATTTTCATTTTTTTTTCATATGAGAAAAACTGATGAAATTCTGATTGAACTTTAATGGTAAAGCGTGATGCGGGGTCCCAATCGTTGCTATGGTGAGCTGATGTTGTCATGACGACATTTGGGTCATCTGACCTATTAAACTTGCTGATCATGCGCAATGCATAATGAGCAAGTTTGTCAGTGCCGAGCTGACAGTTTCTGCAGCATGGGGATGCTGCTTCATCTCCATGCTGTAGAAGCGATCAGCCTGCAAAAAATGATTGTCCCATAGTGGGACAAAGTAAAAAAGTAAAACAAAATTTTAAATAATTTTAAAAATATTTTAAAAAATAATAAAAAATCTAAAAATATTGTATCTCTAAATAACTATTTAAATGAAAAAAACAATAAAAGTACAGATATTTGGCATCGCCACATCCACAACAATCAGACTTAAAAAACTGTCTCACTAGTTAACCTCTTTAGTGAACACCATAAAAAATAAATAAAAAGCAAGGTAAAAAACAATGCTTTACCATCATACCACCGAACAAAACGTGGAATAAAACGCGATCAAAAAGACGGATATAAATAAACATGGTACCGCTGAAAACGTCATCTTGTTCCGCAAAAACAAGCCACATACAGCTCCATCAGCAGAAGAATAAAAAAGTTATAGCTCTCAGAATAAAGTGATGTAAAAATCATTATATTTTCTATAAAATAGTTTTTATTGTTTAAAAAGCGCCAAAACATAAAAAAATATATAAATGATGTATCAATTTTACTGACCCGAAAAATAAAACTGCCTTATCAATTTTACCACACATGGAACGGCATAAACCCCACCCCCAAAAGAAATTCATGAATTGCTGGTTTTTGTTCAATTTGCCTCCCAAAAATCGGAATAGAAAGCGATCAAATAAATGACATGTGCCCTAAAATGGTAGCAATTAAAACGTCAACTCGTCACGCAAAAAACACGCCATCAAAGGACTCTGTGGGCCAAAATATGGAAAAATTATAGTTCTTACGATATGGTGATGCAAAAACTATTTTTTGCAATGAAAAGTGTCTTTTAGTGTGTGACAGTTGCCAAACATTAAAACCCAATATAAATCTGGTATTGCTGTAATCGTGCCAATCTGAACAATATAAATTCGTCTAATCACTTATACTACACGAGGAATAACCTAAAAAATAAATAAAACCAATTCTTAACATGCTGTTCAGTTTTTCATTCTGTCTCCCAAAGATCGCAGTAAGGCTCGGCACACATTTATCCTGCACTCTGCGTTGAGAGCTTACACTCGGGTTTCTGTGTAAATCTCTGAAATACGTGATTCAGACACAACCCCTGGTGGAAGATTCCCTATAATGAGGCAGATGGATGCACTGTGGACACCGTCTGACCTGTGAACCAATGGTATCCGTCTTTTTAGGATTGCATAACAGTGCCATCGGCCACAGTTTTGTGCACTTCTGAAAAGGACACCGCTGAACAGAGGCCAGACGGAGTCCAGAGTAACTCTGCAGCCTCATTATAGTGAATGGATCCCTCGGGGGTTTCATCTGAATCGCGTCACTCAGAGATTTAGATAGAAACCCCAAAGTACGTTCTCCACGTAGTGCGCCGGATAACTGTGATCCCAAATGTTATGTAAAATGTTCCCAATGAAAGCTTAAACTCAATTCCCAAAAAAAGCAAGTCAGCACTTAGCTCCATTATCTGTTAACGGAAATATAGGGGACTTCCATGTTACTGGTAGTACAAAGGCTCTGTAAAAGCTAAATGGCTCCTCACCCGCCAAAAGAAATTCAGCAAATTCTTTTGCTCCCAAATCCAAATGCCCCCCCTCCCTTCTGAGCCCCACAGTGTACCTAAACCATATACTGCATCTACGTTTGGCATTTCTGAAGCGATGACAGCTCGCATAACTTACGGATGCATGCCTCCAGAAGCACGGGTTGGGCTTAACATACTGATGACTGCAAGGTACTGTTCACTACAGCGTACTGGTCACTAGAGCGGCAGTTTGCAATTTTCACTTGGCAACATTCATTGCTGCTTGCTTCTGGAAAATACCCATAGAGTCAAAATCAACACTACACTTGTAGATAAATTCCCAAAGGGGTATAATTTCCAAAATGGGGTCACTTGAGGGGGGATTCTGCTCCTCTAGCAATTAGCGGCTCTGTATATGGAGTCCACAAACTCTTCTAGGAAAATCTGCGCTCCAGGAGGCAAATAGCGCTCCGTTCCTCTTGAGTCTTTCTGTATGGCTAAGTAGTACTGTACAACCACATATAGGGTATTGCCACATTCAGTAGAAATTGTGGGACAAATTTTGGTGCCATTTTTACCCACTTTTTGTGTGGAAATGTAAAATCTGGGGCTAAAACTAAATTTTGATGCTAAAAATGTGATTATTTTTTCTTAACTGCGCAATGATATAAAATTCTGTGACACACCCGTGGTGTCAATATGGTCACTGCACCCCTAGATGAATTCATTGTGATGTGTAGTTTGTAAAATGAGGTCACTTATTGGGGATTCTGCTGTTCTGGCACCTCATGGGTTCTCCCAGTGGGTCATGGTATTTGCAAACCATAACAGTAAAATCTGGCGCTCCTTGCCTTCTGAGCTTTGCATAGTGCCTGAAAAATATTTCCCAATTACATGTAGGGTATTGGTGCACTCAGGAAAAAATGGACCTCAGTTTGTTGTAAAAACAAATTTTCTATTAGCCCTTGGAAAAATTAAAAACTTGGAGCTAAAACAACATTTTGTGAGGAAAATGTGATTTTATTATTTTCACAGCTCAACGTTATAAACTTCTGTGAAGCACCTAGGGGTTCAAGGTGCTTAGCATGCATCTACATACATTTCTTAAGGCGTCTATTTTCCAAAATGGGGTCACTTGTGGGGGGTTTCCACTGTTTAGGCACATCAGGGGCTCTCCAAATGGGACATGACGTGCGTTAATGATTCCAGGAAAATGTACATTCAAAAAGTCAAATGATGCTCCTCCCCTTCCGAGCCCTGATGTGCGCCAAAACAGTAGTTTTATCCCTCATATGGGGTATCGGCGTAGTCAGGAGAAATTGCCCAATAAATTGTGTGGTGAACTTTCTTCTTTTACCCTTATGAACATGCAATATTTTGTGCTGAAAACATGTGTGGTGAAAATTAGATTTTTTTATTTTTACGGCTCAACGTTATAAGTTTCTGTGAAGCACGAGAGGGTTAAATGTGCTCACCACACATCTAGATCAGTTCCCTGAGGAGTCTAGTTTCCAAAATGATGTCACTTGTGGGGGATATTCACTGTTTAGGAACATCAGGGTCTCTCCAAATGCAACATGGTGTTTGCCAATTGTTACAGCAGATTTTGCATTCAAAAAGTCAAAAGGAGCTCCTTCCCTTTCGAGCTCTGCCATGCTTTTCTCCCTTATATGGGCTGTTGGCGTACTCAGGAGAAAATTGCACAAGAAATTTTAGGATCCATTTTTTCCTATTACCCTTGTCAAAATAAAAAAATTTGGATCTGAAGAAAATTTTTTGGGAAAAAAGTTAAATGTTCATTTTTTTTACACATTCCAAAAATTCCTGTGAAGCACTTGAAGAGTTAATAAACTTCTTGAATGTGGTTTTGAGTGCCTTGAGGGGTGCTGTTTTTAGAATGGTGTCACTTTTGGGTATCGGTATCTTCTATCACATAGACCCCTTTAGTGATGTGGTCATTAAAAAAATGATGTTGTAAAAATGAGAAATCGCTGGTTAACTTTTAACCCTTAAAACTTCCTAACAAAAAAAAATGTTGGCTTCAAATTGGTGCTGATGTAAAGTAAACATGTGGGAAATTTTACCTGTTAAGTATTTTGTGTGAGATATCGCTGTGATTTAAGGGCATGAAAATAAAAAGTTGGAAAATTGCAAAATTTTCAAAATTTTTGCCAAATCTCCATTTTTTTCACAAATAAACACAAATCATATCAAATAAATTTTACAACTGTCATGAAATACAATATGTGTCAAAAATCTCAGAATCACCGGGATCCATTGAAGTATTCCAGAGATATTACCTCATAAAGAAACAGTGGTCAAAATTTTGGCCTGCTCATTAACGTGCAAACCACCCTCTTTGGTAAAGGGGTTAAAGCACCACTCCAGCATTTTTTTTTCTTTGCACTGCAGGAGTGGTACTTTAAATGTAAATCCCCTGCCCTCTGTATTCACCTTCTGACTTTTTAATCTGTTTTTAGCTCCACTCCCGTTGGTCTCCGTCAAAAAGTGACATGCCTTCAGCTTAGTCCTCATTTTAAGCCTCCTAGTCTGAGATAATTATCCCACCCTCAGCTTAGTCCTCATTTTAAGCCTCCTAGCCTTAGATAATTAACCTGTCCTCCTGTTAGTCCTTGCTAGGTGCCTTGCCTGAGATTTGGAATCTGACTGCCACTTAATCCTTGCTTTCCTTCAGAACATGCTATCGGATATGGCCTCCTGCTCTTTTCCCACGAATACCTATTTCAATGAAGGTCTGTGAGCAACAAGACCCTAGGTCTAGTCACTTCTCAATACGTTCCCTATCTAACTAACAACAGGAAACTGCCTTCTCTTGTGCCCATGTATCTCCTCCCATCGTGGGCTGGCCCCCAATGTTTAACTCTGTCATCTGCTAACCAACTATTGCTGGGCACAAGATAGATAAAACATACATATGCATTTAATTACAAGTTCTTCGAGGGGGAGTGTTGGCAACTTCTTCACTCTTTTACACACTCAGTATGAAAAAATACACGGACGTGTTCACTACCCCACAGGCTATAACAGGTGTCAGTTATATCTGTGAAAAACGTAGATGGAACTTGTACTAGAAAAACTGACTTCTGAATCAGCCCTAAACAATAGAACATGGTCTTTGAAAAGTCCTAAATTACAACAATAGCATCCTCTATCTAATTATAGCAGGGCTACAACATTTGGTGTATTGATGCCACTTGCATCGTCCTATAAGAGGTCAATGAGTATCTGATTCCTGTTGTTTTTGGTCCCTGAGTCTTTTTAGAGTATATCACTTTTGCTACATCACAATCCTTTAACAACAATCCTAATGGTGACTCTTAAAAGCTGTCATTTAACTCCATTATATCTATCATGGCACTCCAAAAATCTAGAAAGACTACAAACATTGTGGGCTGATTGCACGGAGACCATTGTTTGAGGCTTTCTGCTTCTGAAAACCTGCGTACAGCTGCAATTATGTGAAATATAGTGATATTCTCTGCCAGTATCATTCTTCCTGCCAACTCCACCAGGGTTATGACTTAGATAAAACTGGTTAATCTAACAGGAGGCAAACATTAGTTTTATCCATTTTATTTTTTTTCTATTTAAATCCCTTTTAGACAATGGTCACACGAGCGTATATTCTCTGCTTTGAGAGAATCGGATTGAAACTCTGATCCGAGTGTCAGCTTAATGTGATCCGATTCTCTTGGATGAGGAGAAACAGTAACAAAGGTGTGGAGGAGATGGAGAACAAAATTTCTCTATCTTCTCTATTCCGTGAGTCAGAGGAAATTGGGCAGCACTTGGACGTCATTGGAGAGCAGTCCGATTATTTCCACGCACCTATAGACTTGAATGGGTGACTGACATCTAATTTGCGCTGCAAATCACAGCATGCTGCAAATTTTTTTTCTCATGCCAAATCAGTATGAGAAAGAAAACAATGACCAGCACTGCCCCAAATAATAACATTGGGCCGAATGCTACCAGTGCTGCTGTGTATGGAAACCATACTGCTCCTTAGGGCTCATACTCACTTGCAAGAAATACAGACGAGTGCAATCCGATAAAAAATCGGATTGCACTCGGACCAATGTTATTCAATAGGTGACATCTCATTTGCGATTTTTTTTCTCAGCTGAAATTGGACTGAGAAAAAAATTCTCGGACGAGACTCGCCAATGCAAGTCAATGGGTGCGAGAAAAAAATCGGACAGCACTCGCAACTATATACCCATACCTGTCCGCCGTACAGTCAAGTCCCACGCGGCAATCCATCTGAAGGGGTTAAATAGTTTACAACAGGGAGCAGTGCTAATGTGACTGGCCCGGCTGTAAACCACGGAGGAATGAAGGAAAAGCTGCCTGCGCAGCCTCCCCGCCTGACCGGAGATGAACTGATTAGCATGGGAAAGTTTCTGAACATCTTATGCCATACACTAGTCTGACCCCGGCCTTAGCAGGAGCCACATATCATCTGTGTACAACACAGGCTCCATCTTGTGCTTTACGTAGAGAAATTGGATTAAATATACTAATTCTGATTTTTTTTTAGACACTACAAACTTGGTCCAGACATTTTGAAAATGTGCCACATTTATCACATGTTGGATGAAACTTTAGGCACTTTTGTCTAACTTTATACAACCTATTGGCTGGCTTATGCTAAGTTCACACTGGGCATTTTGCTGCACTTTTTTGATGTGTTTTTAAGCTAATTTTCATCTGCTTTTTACACATTTCTTGTCATCAGTAGTTTGTGCTTTGCATGTCTTTTTTGGACATAGAGCATGTCACTTCTTTCAGCGTTTTTTCAGCATTTTTCACCCATTAAAATGAATGGATGGTGAAAAAAAAACGCTAAAAAAATGCACCAAAAACGCAGGTATCATTTTTTGCAGCGTTTTTTGTGCCAAAAGCTCATTCTTTGGAATAGGACTTTTTTTTTCTATACTAAACTTTATCAGAATGCACAAGAGACAAATTTACCATGCCAAAACTGCCATAAAAAGCACCCAAAAAGCGCATCAAAAACACCAAGAAAAAACAAGGAAAACATGCTTTATTCTGCAGCTTCTTTCCTACCAAGAAATTAGGTTTTGCTGCAGAAAAAAATGCTGAAAAAACATCTAGTGTGAATGTAAAGCCCTTGTAATGGAGGGCTTTCTGTTCACTGCTATCGACCCCCACGCGGCGTCCAAGATTATGACCATAGACACAGGTCTCGGGGATAACAGTTGCGTTTACTTTCGCAGGAACGGGAAAATATGACACACTTTTAGCTTTAAGAACCTGATCCTTTAGATGTAATGCTTGTAAGTTGTTATACAGAGATTCAGAATCTTTGGTAACTCTATGCAGAAGATTTTACATAGCAAGAGTTTTTCACCGACCTGGAAGTCCTGGGGTAATTTCTAAGCTTGTCAGGCCTACCAGAGGGTCTTGGAGAGAGGGAACCTCCACATGTGCTCTGCTCCCAGAGACAGCTCGTTCCAGACTCGGGTTTTCCCAGCTCTTCTGGTCTAGACGGGGCGGAAACTTCAGTTCTCATGTCAAAACTTTACATTGTATACATTTCACCAGCAAGTCATGCTGGAACACAACAAATGAGAAAATACCCGGAAAAATAGATGAATCAAATGAAAGCACATGTCTAATAACAGTAAAAGGAGTAGCTAGAATGTGAGCTGTAGTGCACAGGATTACTCACGGTCCAGGGGTATTTAAAGGGACAGTCATAACCTGGACCAGGTCGCTACATGAACTTACCCTTACTTTGTGCAACTTTTGGCAGTTAGATTTTGGGAAACATTACATTGGTGGTCATGACCCCTTCCAAACTAGACACCATTTCCGATGTCTTTAGTCCTCCATTCCTCCTTGTGTGAGGGTATCCATCTTTTCCCTAAACTTTAGGCACTTGCATAATCCGTTCTCTATTGAAACACCTCTTCTTTGTGCAACCTGATAGTAGGACGCTCCTTCTAGTGATTGGCTGGGGCTTCAGCTGTCATGCATTATATTGCGGGTAGCTGATAAGTTTACTTTATAGATAAACCCCCTATGATCTCATCAACTTGCTTTCTTGACATCCATATCATCTGTTTTTTTTCCTAAAAGTAGTCCAAAAAATGATCTGCTCCCATATCATCTCCCAAATCTCTAATTTTAATCGCATACTTACAAAAGCCTTTATTACCTAAGACTTTTCTATGTAAAAAAAAAATCCACTTTCCAAATCTTAAGATTTTGGGCTCTTTTAAGCAATTTCCAAAGAATATTTTAATGAATTCTTTTTCCTTGACCGCCCTTAAAATGTGCTACATCTCTGAAATGCTTGTTAATTAAAATTGCCTACACTTTCTTCCCACTCCTAAGATTTCCCATTCAATGTAATACAAAAATGCAAATATAAGAAAAAAAAAATCATAAAATGTCCTTGAGTTATATAACCAGGCCAGGTCATCGAGAACAGAGTTTAAAAGCATAAAAACATGATTATATTTTTCTGTATTTGTTTTCTGTATGAATAACATAAAAATGAGACAGAATAGGATATCGCAACGTAATGGCGAAATTATACATTAGGCAAAGAAGAGCTCTGATCCACGTATAAAGAGCAAAAGAAAAGTCACAGTCTATTTTCCTACCATATACTGTTTATCGTCGCAGTAATGATGTGTTCCATTAGTTTTCAATAGAATGTGGAACGCGTCGTACCCTCCTCTAGTCTTCCTGTAACATTTGTATCACATAATCGCATCTGAAGCTTCAGAAGAGGCAGAACAAGATATAAAACCTTTAACACTTCAATTGTGTCTGCAAAACAACACGTAAGGACACCCGTAGCCAACATGCCCAGCTCGTACTCAACAGTATAAAATACCAAGAATATCTCAGAGAAGTGCTGTAAGGCCTCATTCAGACCTCCGTGTTTTACAAACATGATCTATCAGTGATATTTACATATAGTACATGTATCTAATAAATGTTATGGTGCTATTTACATGTCCGTGTTGTTGTGTATGTAGGACAAACCCCCGATGAAGACGCCGGTTGGATTGTGAAACTCATTGCATGAACTTTTTGCTTGTTTTTGATTGTTTTTATATTTTTGAGTAACTTTTATGAATAAAATATTCATCTACACTACATCCTGCTGCATTCACTTTCTAGTCAATCTGGTCTTCCCCAACCAGAAGCGCTCAAGGCTGTGTATTTTTGTCTGTACCTTGTGTAAAACACCACTCCAGAACTTTTTTTTACTGCATCAATGGAGTGATGCCTTAAATGTAATTCCCCTGCCCCCCTTGTCTCATACTCACTCGCCTTCACACTTTTCCAGCATCGCTTCCATCAGTCTCAGGCCAAAAGAAACCTGCCGGCAACTCCAGTATTTCATGGAGCGTGCTGGAGGTCATTTTTAAATATCTCGATGAGGGCCTCGTTCTGGCTCTCATAAACTTGCACTGAGCTCTTTTGACGTAACTTTTGACTTCCGGACAGTCAGAAGTTTCGGGCACAAGATGGTTCCACAGGACCGGATTGGCATCGCTAAAAGGTGAATTCGCCGGAAGGTGTGTATAAGAACAGGGACAAGGGGCTTATATTTCTAGAGCCAGTCTAGAGCTAAAAAAAATCCCTGGAGTGGTGCTTTAAGCTTTTTCATGAATTCCCCAATAAAAGCAGCTACTGGTGCTGTCTCCTCATTCACTAAGACCTATACCATATGTTGACCCCACTAGGTTGTGCCGCATAACCTCCTAATGTGAGTGGCTCTGAGGTGGGTTGGTACTAGCCTGGGGCTACAAACCCATCTTGAAGTTATTGCGGCAGGAGGCATTGGTTTTCTTTCTTGCTCTCTTCCTATATCAAAAAGTGACTGACCAAAATTATCCATATCCAAGTCTATAGGTCTGTAAAAAAGCTCGGACAGCACACATTGCCATCTGTTTGTCAATCTTTGTACTGTCCTTTTATAACAGTGTCATGGTTAGGAGAAGCTTTGAAGCTTTTGGAGGAGGAGAAGAGCGGGTTCATATGTGAAAAATATCTGACCAAATTCTGAGGTCAGAATTAAAATACTGATGACTTTTTTTGGCGTACCAGAAAAATCACCTAAGGGTCAATGCGTCAATCAGAGCTCGAGGAAATCTGGGGTCGAAATGATCAGAGCTTTACCTTAATTTTATTGTACCGATAGTCTTGAAGAGGTTCGTACAAACCATTGAGGGTGGTATAATTAATTTCCCCTCAGCCCTTCCCGTGAGTAGATGAGCTTCCATCAACAACAGTTTTATGCTTAGTTAAATAATGCCTGGAAAAAGAAAAAACGTGTTTTATTCTTTTGTTTTTGATCACTGTACAGATTTAACCAGACCAGAGATTTATGCTTATGTTTTATTCTGAAACACTGTAGGGTTTAAAATAAACCCCATACTGTAAGAGGTTGGCCGGGGAGCTTGCGTCATGGATGACTAACCCGAGGTACGTCCCAAGAGGTTTTACCCCGCCCTCACCTCTAGATAGGCGAGTGTCTCCCAATGTTTGTATATAGAGTGAGACCTGTCAGTCTATGGGAGCAGAGAGGTAGAAGTTTTCAGGAGATGTTGATCAGACTAGTGATCTGAGACACATAGTCCCTAGCCGGCTTTTCGAACTATGTTTCCTCTGAAACCCTACAGTGAAACCTCATAGCGACCATACCACTTGATATGGGAGGAGAAGGGATTGGCATTGGAAAAACTTAAATACCACACTCTTTTCCCATTAATTAGATTTTATCACAATGTTCTGATTGGTTCTCCCAAATCATTTGTCAAAGCAGAGTATGACTTGACACACCGACTAGTTCATAGTCAGACATGCAATGGTTAATGACCATTGTCTGAAACGCCTTTGGTCTTAATTTTTATTTTTTCTGAGGTGTTGTGGTGGAGGATCGTTTGATTTTCTTTGATTTATATATTTTTTGTACCAATAAATTATGGCTTTTTACCGAAGATCCTGATACTGGAATTCATCTGTTTTCATACTATTCCTGTTTACGCCGCAAGCGTCTGGCATCAGACCTCCAGATGGGTGAGCTGACATTATCCTTATCTTTTTATTTAACATATGCACCTGTTTTTGGGGATTATTTTTTTCCACTTGGTGGTTGAAGCTTAGCGATCAAAGATGTTTTCGGCTAAGTCATCAATTGAAACTTTTTTAAAAGTCGCTAAATTTTTCGAATTCTTACTTCAGTCCTCCCCTGGAGTAGGGCAGGAATTTTTGTGACTTTTGGAACCAAATTGCAAGTTCTGATGCCAAAAGTCACCAAGATAGGTTAAAACAGGAAAAAAGTTTTTTTTTTAACTTTGTGCCAAATTCATGAACCATTTTGATGAATTTGGTGCCAAAACCGGCAACTAGTACCACGAGACCAAAAAAGAAAAGTGACTTAAGAGAAAACGCAAACGATGAATCGGGGCCGTGCTATTAATCCTCAGGAACCCTCTGTTGTTACAGTCCGGCGTGCCATGTACTAATGATACCCTATATGATGTCGTGCTTGCGTGCCATGTACTAATGATACCCTATATGACGCCGTCCTTGCGTGCCATGTACTAATGATACCCTATATGACGCCGTCCTTGCGTGCCATGTACTAATGATACCCTATATAATGCCGTCCTCGCGTGCCATGTACTAATGAAACCCTATATGACGCCGTCCTCGCGTGCCATGTACTAATGATACCCTATATGACGCCGTCCTCGCGTGCCATGTACTAATGATACCGTGTATGACGCCATCCTCGCGTGCCATGTACTAATGATACCCTGTATGACGCCGTCCTCATTCCGCATGGAACACGGCGCTCTCATTAAAATGTTTCTCCGACGTTTCCTGTGGATCCTGATTCGCTTTGTCAAACAATGGAGCCTATTTTTTTTGTGATTGAACAAATGGTAAATGTGAGCAGGCATATTATTAACATGCCTAATTCAAGTTTGACAAATGCTTTTAGAGACAAATAGCAATTACATGGAGACAGTTATCAGTAAAGGAGTAATCAGTGGTCCATAACCGTTGTAAATTACTTGTCTGTCTTGGTGTTAGGAAGAGTATGGTGTGATACAGTAATAATTAACATTAAATGCTTCATTCTGTTTCCTGGCTTCCTACGGATGAAAGCAACATATTAATAAACCGAGAAGATCAAGATAATGTCATATTTGCTTCCGAACAGTTCAACCTGAAATTTGTTTAGAGCAAAAATTGCTCCATTGCTACTGAAGCTTGGGATCTTGGGATGATTTTTTTTTTCTTACGTGATACAGATGTGTCCACTCTTACCATTGCGTTAATTTCTCATTTTTGGCAACACAAGTATACCATACTTCATTTTTCACAGGCTGCAATTCACTTCACAATCACTAGGTGGCCACATATAAGCTTAGATAGCATTAAACATTTCCAAACAAAGTATCACAATTTTTTTTTATTTATCAAAGCTAGCTGTTTCCGTCTCTTCATTTAAGGACGTTTTGAGCCAAGAGAAAAGATACGGAAGGACACATTTATCTAGGCGTACCTGGATTTACCTTCACCCAAGGCAAAACTTGCGTGACGTAAAGGAATGTGTGATCAGAAAATGATGTATTGTTTGAAGAGTAATCACTGTTTTGTTTCACATATCAATCGTACATTGGAAAATATGATATACCCTAATTGGATAATATAATATATCTTATAAGAGAAATCTGCTTATTTCTCTTCTTAAACTTTTATTTCATTTTAAATTTATCATTGATATCTTTCTTCAGTTAAAGATTTGCACATTACTGAGATAGGAGATGACAGTTGGTGCTTATAAGAGTCTATGGAGAAAGGGGGAGGAGGACAGGGGAGCTATAGGAAGAAATAGTCTGTCTTGAAATGAGAGTTACAGTCATGGCCAAAAGTTTTGAGAATGACACAAATATTATATTTTCACATGATCTGCTGCCCTCTGGTTTTTATGTGTGTTTGACAGATGTTTTTATCACAGACAGAAATATAATTGCAAACATATGAGTAACAAAAGCTTATATTGACAGTTAGAATGAGTTAATGCAGCAAGTCAATATTTGCAGTGTTGACCCTTCTTCTTCAGGACCTCTGCAATTCTCCCTGGCATGCTCTCAATCAACTTCTGGACCAAATCCTGACTGATAGCAGTCCATTCTTGCACAATCAATGCTTTCATTTTGTCAGAATTTTTAGGTTTTTGTTTGTCCACCCGTCTCGTGATGATTGACCACAAGTTCTCAATGGGATTAAGATCTGGGGAGTTTCCAGGCCATGGACCCAAAATCTCTATGTTTTGTTCCCTGAGCCATTTAGTTATCACCTTTGCTTTATGGCAAGGTGCTCCATCATGCTGGAAAAGGCATTGTTGATCGCCAAACCGCTCTTGGAGGGTTGAGAGAAGTTGCTCTTGGAGGACATTCTGGTACCATTCTTTATTCATGGCTGTGTTTTTAGGCAAGACTGTGAGAGAGCCGATTCCCTTGGCTGAGAAGCAACCCCACACATGAATGGTTTCAGGATGCTTAACAGTTGGCATGAGACAAGACTGGTGGTAGCGCTCACCTTGTCTTCTCCGAATGAGGCGTTTTCCTGATGTCCCAAACAATCGAAAAGGGGATTCATCAGAGAAAATAACTTTACCCCAGTCCTCAGCAGTCCACTGCCTGTACCTTTTGCAGAATATCAGTCTGTTCATGATGTTTTTTCTGGAGAGAAGTGGCTTCTTTGCTGCCCTCCTTGAGACCAGGCCTTGCTCCAAGAGTCTCCGCCTCACAATGCGTGCAGATGCACTCACACCTGCCTGCTGCCATTCCTGAGCAAGCTCTGCACTGCTGGTAGCCCGATCCCGCAGCTGAAACACTTTTAAGAGACGGTCCTGGCGCTTGCTGGTCTTTCTTGGGCGCCCTGGAGCCTTTTTGGTAACAATGGAACCTCTCTCCTTGAAGTTCTTGATGATGCGATAGATTGTTGACTGAGGTGCAATCTTTCTAGCTGCGATACTCTTCCCTGTTAGGCCATTTTTGTGCATTGCAATGATGACTGCACGTGTTTCTTTAGAGATAACCATGGTTAACAGAAGAGAAATAATGATGCCAAGCACCAGCCTCCTTTTAAAGTGTCCAGTGGTGTCATTCTTACTTAATCATGACAGATTGATCTCCAGCCATGTCCTCATCAACACCCACACCTGTGTTAATGGAGCAATCACTGAAAAGAGGTTAGCTGGTCCTTTTAAGGCAGGGCTGCAATGATGTTGAAATGTGTTTTGGGGGATAAAGTTCATTTTCTAGCCAAATATTGACTTTGCAAGTAATTGCTGTTAAGCTGATCACTCTTTATAACATTCTGGAGTATATGCAAATTGCCATTAGAAAAAGTGAAGCAGTAGACTTTGTAAAAATTAATATTTGTGTCATTCTCAAAACTTTTGTCCATGACTGTACACTTCAAGGCCATGTTCACACGTTCAGTATTTGGTCAGTATTTTATAGCAGTATTAATAAGCCAAAACCAGGAATGGAACAATCAGAGGAGAAGTAGAATAGAAACACGTCACCACTTCTGTATTTATCACCCACCCCTGGTTATGGCTTATAAATACTGATGTAATACTGATGAAAATACTGACCAAATACTGAATGTGTGAACATGGCCTACTTCAGGTTTCTGCGTTCAAAGTGTTTTTTGAAAAATTGCAATTATGACACTGGCCACTGAGTTGTTGTCCTTTCAGGAACAGTTTACAGCAGTTTCCTTATTAGCAGAGGCAGGATTACAATGACAGGTAACACCTCTCTACACACATGATAACACAGGATTCATCAATCACGATAGTCGATGTCACAGCTCACATCCTCCCACTCCCTTCGCTATGACCTTTGCACACTCTTATTAGATGTCTAAATAAAAAAGATAGGGTCTGAGTGTATTTATTGCTGTTAATGTACGTGTGTTGTTTTGTTTTCTCTCTTTTTAATAGAGATTTTTATATGAAAAAAAAAATAAAGAGAACCTGTCACCAGGTCAAAAGTTCTCAGATTTTGTATTTATTTTATCCCATTGCGTCTTTGAATATTTTGTTTTCTGTTGTTTTTTTTTAATCTGCCATACAGTTCCTGTGATATGTGCTTCTTTATTTTGTGCTAATCATTATGGTCTTTACCATGGGGGAAGTGCTATTAGGGTAATAATTGTAGACAGATTAAGAGCAGCCAGGGCCCCGGGAAGTTCAGAGTGTGTGGGCTCTCCAGCATCCGATGTATCATTTCACATGTCACATGATGCTTTTGGGAGGTCATGTGACAGGGCACGTGATGAATACACAGGTACACTGGATCACATCTGCAGATGTAAGGATATAAAAACAGCAGTGTGCCCAATTTTTCCCCTTATGTACAACTCTATAGATAACAATAGAGGATAATACAGTATGTGAAAAGAGACAACAATATACATAACAATAGAGAATAATACATAATAAGGGATCGTGCTATACATAGGAGAGGATACTATGTAATAAGGGATGACGTACATAATATTAAAGGATATTATGTAATAAGTGACGATGCTGTTCATAACAATAGAGAATAATATGTCATAAGGGATGGTGCTGTACATAACATTAGACGATACTATGTAATAAGGGCCGCTGCTGAACATAACAATAGAGGATACTATGTAATACGCTGTACATTACAATAGAGGACACTATGTATAAAAAGAACGATGCTGTACATAAAAGAGGATGCTATGTAATATGGAACAATGCTATACATAACAATAGAGGACTCTATGTAATAAGGGACAACGCTGTACATAACAATAAAGGATACTATGTAATAAGGGACAACACTACACAGAACAATAGAGGATATTATGTAATAAGGAACGATGCTGTACAGAACACTAGAGGATACTATGTATTAAGGGAAGAGCTATACATAACAATAGAGGATACTATGTAATAAGGGACAGAGCTATACATAACAGTAGAGGATTCTATGTAATAAGGGACAACGCTGTAAATAACAATAGAGAATATTATGTAATAAGGAACGATGCTGTACAGAACACTAGAGGATACTATGTAATAAGGGACAGAGCTATACATAGCAATAAAGGATACTATGTAATAAGGGACAGCACAACACAGAACAGTAGAGAATATTATGTAAAAAGGAACGATGCTGTACAGAACACTAAAGGATACTATGTACTAAGGGACAGAGCTATACATAACAATAGAGGATACAATATAATAAGGTACAACGCTGTACATAACAATAAAGGATATTATGTAATAAGTTACAACACAACACAGAACAATAGAGGATATTATGTAATAAGGAACGATGCTGTACAGAACATTAGAGGATACTATGTACTAAGGGACAGAGCTATACATAACAATAGAGGATACTATTTAATAAGGGAGTTTCTTTTACAAACAAGAGTGTTACTCCCATCATCTCTCTTCCTGACATATAACCTTACAGTGTAAACATACTGTTGATCAACGAATGACCAAGCAAAACACTCTTATTGGGTGAAATAATCTTTGAACACTGCATTGTTCACAGCAGTACATTGGGCAGGAGCGAGCATATCATTGGTGCAAAGCATGTAAAACTGTGCATTATGAGGAGCTATTGGGCTGCAAAGGATCGATATATTGTACTGTATTGTATTGTATATATATACACACACACACATTTGTTTTCTGAAAAAATAATCACCCACCCAAAAAAAATTGATTCCTGTATGAATCAACACTATAGAAGCTGATTTGTATGGATACAATGCTTATGCTTATGAGAGCAGCATGCCGCACTAACCATGACACTGTGGTGAGAATGTGTAGAATATCTGTGCCAGTCACCAGAGAAGCAAAGAACATGGCACAACCGCACTGGATTAAATATTGTTAGGCCGGACCCGTGTATTTCCAGCCCTATATCCTAATTGTGCCTTTGACATTTGCCTCCTGAGGAATTAAAGGGAATCTGTCAGCAGGTTTTTGTTACCTTATCTGAGAGCAGCATAATGTAGGAAAAGAGACCCGTAATCCAGTGCTGTGTCACTTGCTTACTCTAATTGTGATACATTTAGAGTTTTTAGCTGCAGCAAGTAGCAGAGCTCAGAAAGCCGCCCACACCTCAACTGTCTGTTTACATTGTGTATGGACAGAGAATTGCAGAGGTGGGTGCGTGGTTGGACCAGGGTTCACTTGAGCTGTGCTCCATGCAGTGATAATCTCCTAGTGATAAAACATTCATTGTATAGAAACAGCAGCGCACAGCCTAATAAGTGACCGATTACATAACAAAAGCCTGCTGACAGATTTCCTTTAATACCTACAGTAACTATATGCAGATTTGTTACCACTAAACCTTACAAAATTCCCTGTATAGAACGAGTGTTGCTAGCTGTGAATTTATGGCGGCATTACATTATTCATAAGAGAATTGAAAAGCACATTTGATTTGCAAGTGTAAAAACAACAAAAATAAAAGCTGATAGATTCTGATCTTTTGATTTGCTTTGATATAAAACACTAAAGAAAGCCACAATGCGACAGAAGAGCTTTCACAGAACATAGCGACTTTGCTATATTTTAATTTCCTAATGTACCAAAATGCATGTTTTATTTCTTCCAATTTTACAATAATAGAAAAGAAACGCTTGTGTGGATAGAGCCGAGATATGACATATAAACCATACAGTGTATTCTTAAAGAACACACATCAATGCTTTCATCCTCTTAATATTATCCTATTTATCCCAATATCCTCTTTTATCATCATGATATTATACAGAACTGTGTACTTACAATTGCTCATTTTACCTTTCTACCCGCTTAATTCTTCTCTTTTCCATGATGTCTATGACATCATGTGATGAAAACAAACTAATCCTTCTAACTTCTATGCAGCAACAGGAAGTCTCTTTTCCCTACCTGTTATCGCTAGGAATGAGCGAACGTGCTCAGTGATACTCACATAAAACTCGAGTATCCGGGTGCTCGGATGAGCTCAGCACTCACTTAGCATTATCTGCTGCTTGCATTTGAAGCTTTAATCCCTGCTCCTCATATTTGGCGCCTGTAATACAGCCAATAAACATACAGGGATTGCCTGCCAGTCACTGTATTGCCGTAGCCATCTTGGTAGTGGCATTCCTGTAATTGGCTGGTCGTATGACATCATCAGAGGTTATAAAAGGATAGACGCCGCCATGCTTGCATCACTCACGCCATTGCACAGCTCAGTTTTGATTCGAGGGATAGAGCAGTCATCTAGGCCTATTTGTGCTCAGTTTAACTAATCAGAGTCCTCTTGTGTTGATATTGGTGCTGATGCTGAACCACCATTCTAACAGTCATTTTAAGGGCTAATCCTGTGCTTTGCTGTTTGTATCAGATACATTCTGCTTTTAGCCTAGGGACAGTTGCAGGAGCAGGGCGAGTGGCAGAATACAGCCTCTAGGCAGGGCTTAGGGCTTTGCAG
>VIAB01004862.1:71781-82535 GCA_009801035.1 Oophaga pumilio | reverse complement strand
CATTTGCCATTTCTTTTGTAGGTCACTTGATGTCATCTTGCGGTCGTTTTCGCTTTTTGCTTGTCTGTAGCTTTGTTGTCCCCAATGTCTGCTGCTTGACCTTGTTGTAATGGACTGATGTATTAGAAATTTTAAGGATGGAGGCAACATGATGCTTCCCTCTGCCAGTAAAGCCAGTAAAGCCCTTCTTTTCCTCACTCAAGACTTTTCTTTTCAATCCCTTTGGCATGGATAAAAGTTATTTTTCATTCCTATTACTTTTGGAATATTACTAGCACTTGTTTTGCCATCCAGCTTGTCCTATTGCAAGAGGATTGTGAACAACACAACAGTGTTTTTTATACTTTCCTTCGTTAAATAAGATTTGGTTCACTAACATCTATATATCTATGTATTCAATGTGTATATATCTATTCTAACCTGTCACGCTCTGATATTACTGTACATGGCACATGAATTGCCGGCTTTTATACTATCTATCTATCTATCATCTATCTATCTGTCTATCATCTACTTTAAAATACTTTAGTGGCAACACAATTATTTTCTGCACTTTTACCAAATGTTACCGACTTTTTCCGATTTTAAGAAAAATGCTCGTGTTACCGATCACGAATCCGAATGTACCATATTCATGCCGAATTTATGTTTGGCGATCATTTCCGAACATATTCGCTCATCTCTAGTCCTAAACCATTGCTGGTCAATATCTATTTTATCATTTAAGTAATACATAATAAATGCATGCTTGCTAATAGTTTTTCTGCTGGGACCTGCACCAATTTAAAAAAAAAAGTGAATGGAGTGGTGAGAATGAGCGACCACCTCTCCTGTAGGGAGTTTATAAAGTAGTGGTTGCACATGGTCAATACTGCTCTATTCATACAAAGCACTTTGGGAACCAAGAAACCAGTGGAGGACAAGTGGTTGGACACTAAGGAATCATATATTTTTCACTTATGCTGTGAGACAACCCCTTTAAGACCACTTTAACACTTCTTAATAGTAAAGCTTTGAATACAATCAGCCACAGTGAAGGTTATATTTACAGTGAAGTCCCGGGAATCAACTTTAATGCATCATACCTCAAAGAGTACCAATATAACAAGTATTATCTGCAAAATTTTACTTTAAAATGTTTAGTTTTCATACACCTGAGGCAAGAAATTGATTTGATGCGAAAAAAAAATAAAAAAAATGTTAAATCTTTGTAGCACTGCAAGTATTTTGATTCACTCTACCTATTACATGCCATAAATTGCAGCTACATAAAGCAGTGAAATTCAGCTCCCAGATATGTCATTACTAAATGGGCAGATGGTCTTTGTTGAATATTTTTGGAATGTGAAACGAGCAAGAAAGGATGATTTTAATCATTGAAATAAGTAGTGCATATTCAGGTTATGTAGAAGCTTGCCAGAGGCAGGAAAGGTAGTGAAATCTGAAAAAGACTGGAAAATGTTCAGCTTATAAAATTATACACTACACATAAAGGATAGACAGTAATTATTTTACCATAAAGTCAAACTTTGAATGAGAGGCCAGAGTTTTATATGTAATTATATAATGTTCATGAATGTATTAATGTGCAGGAACTACTGTAAATGTTTATGTTATTTAGTGACAGGCTAATGTGGGCAGCTCTCTGATCTTTCGATCTAGGGGTGCCCTAAGGTATCTCTGTCCTCCGGATTACTCCGGATGGTGGAGATGCCATGTTCTCATATATTGCTATGCTCCTATCTTTCCCTTATCTGTTCACTCCCCACCCAGGAAGGTGTAAAGTCGAGTTGTATAGGCAAACACTAACCAGACAGACAAGGGTAAACAGGGATAAAAAAAAACCTGCAATCATACAAATTCACTCATGAAACGACAGAGTGGGAAACAGGGGAGGAATAGGAAGGAAGAAACAAAATGGGAGAGGATAAGGATAAACATGCAAACCAACTTCATGCATCAATCTACTGAAAAACTCTCCAATTGCCTACTCCAAACACTGAACTCTCTCCTTCAACTCTAAACTAGGTAGTAGTAACTATCACCGCTAAGGTCAGAAGCAAGTAGGAGGGTTCTTATACCTGCTGGGAGTAACCAACTCAGAACACCTGACACAACCCAAGACAGAGAGCTCCAGTAAGCCAACTAAGCAGTTTAACCCTTGCAGCACCAGAGCAAAGAAAACCAGAACTGCTAATAGGACAGTAAAGATGTTCTAACTACCACAGGTGTATGTGTCACCAGACACTGCGATAGTCTGATCCAACTGTGTCGCAGTATCCCAGTGACAGTTTATCTAGGAGATATATAGATAGATAGTAAATCTGACAAAATTTGAATTCGAGAGTTCTGGAAATTCACCAGGAAATTTGTTTGGCATTGAATTCATTCAGTTTGTGGTCTCTCCAGAGAATAATAAACATAGTGTGACAAAGATATACTCACCTCTGGGGATAGGCAAACCCAAACGGTAAAGTTCAGGGTCCGTACCAAACATCTAGTGTCTGTGCATGGCCCTCGAACACCGACTTCACTCTGAAGTTCGAGTTACGGTTCGGGTTTGGCAGCTTGAACATTTGGTGTTTCTCACGCTGTCATCTCCGTGTCAGCGACAGAATTACTGGCTCTGATCAGTGGTAAGTTTGTTACCTCCGGTCAGAGTGCTGCAATTTCCGTGCTGTCATACAGATGACAGCGTGTGAGCCAGCAGCTGTGACTGGACGTAAAAAGGTTACCATCGGTCACAGGTGTCTGCTAATGAGAGTACTACTCTCATCATCCTACACCAGGTCTCGCTGATAGCAGCTAAAGCAGGCATACCATGATGAGAGCATTCATCAGTCGGCTCCTGTTCAATAAATAAATAAAATTAAAAAATAGTGTGGGGTCCGCTTTATCCTTAATAACCAGTGCAAGCAAAACTGACAGCTGTGGGCTGCAGCCCTCAGCTGCCAGCATTATCTTGGCTGGTTATCAAAAATAGAAGGGTCCACATGCAATTTTTCTAAAGTATTTAAATAAATAGTTTAAAAAAATGGTGTGGGGTCCCCCAATTTTTGACATCCAGCCAAGCTAAAGCAAAGAGCTGGGGGCTGGTGTTCTCAGACTCATAAGTGGCCAGGGATATTGGCTCTGCCAGCCTAAAAATAGAAAACTACAACTGCCCTAGAAAAGGCGTATCTATTAGATGAGTCAATTCTGGCAGTTTGCCTGACTCTTTCCATTTGCCCAGTTGTGGGGTAATATTTGTGGGGTTGATGTCAGCTGTATAATGTCAGCTGACATCAAACCAAGGGGAAAGTAATGGAACGGTGTCTATAAGACACCCCCATTACTAACCCTGTAATCAAAAGTAAAAAAGACACGCACAGAAAAAGTCCTTTAATTGAATAAACACACATAAAAACTCCTTTGTTTTAAATAAACACTCCCCACCCTTGTGGAGACATGGGGGGTCTGCAGGCGCCCTGGTCAACTAGCTGAAACCGCGTGGACCAGGAATCGTCCCACCGAACGCCTGCTCTCCTTTCACCATGGGCGTAATGCTACTCAGACAATACACAGTGATGGTAATATAATGAGGCAATACTTTACTTAACTACAAAACAGTCAGACAACACGTAGAACAGTCCCAACAAAATACCCCAAGATGGTTCACATTACTTCCACTGACTCGCCAGGATAAGAGTAGCTGTGACTTCAGAGCTTTCTAGGTCCGATTACCCCATCTGTTATGAATGTTCTAGAGATGGTTTCTGAGCAGAGGCTCCCTCTGGTGGTTACAGACAGTACTGAACCTTTCAGCGAGGAATGGCAATTTGGGATCACGGACTGGTCTGATATAAGGGAGGTTCCCTCCCATGATGGTTGCCGGTGATCAATTGTTCTTGTCTCAATTGTGGTTCCTGGTTCATTTGGAAGTTTGCTGAGTCTTGCCTGCATCTTCTGCTATCAGATAAGATATTTTCTGCTTTTATTTTTGTGCTTGCTTTTTGCATAGTTCCCTTCACTTCTGTGGAGGTCAGCCGGGTCCCCTCCTGGGGGCCTGTGCTCCTCTCAGTTTATCTGAAGCCACTGTTATTTGTTCGTTTGCTTTTTCCTGTTTTTTCAGTGGCTGCGGCTTAGTTTTGTTACACCAGAGATCTGATTTAGGTGGTAGAGATCATGTGATCTCAGGTGTTTTTGCAATCAGAAGAGTTGGTATTTTTTAGGGTTTTTTTTGGATTGCAGTGAGAATTCTTTCCTGTACTTTTCTGTCTAGACAGATTGGGCCCCAGCGTTTGCTCATTCTATTTTCTGTCTGTGTTCGTGCTTCTTCTTGTCTAACCGCCATTACATGTTTGGGGGCTTCCTATTTTTTTTGGGGATCTGCTCCGGGGCAGATAGCTTTCCTCTTTCTGCCTTTAGGTGTAGTTATCTCTCAGGCTGTGACGAGGCGTCTAGGATCAACGTAGGCACGCTCCACGGCTACCTCTAGTTGTGTGGTTAGTTCAGGTTACTGCAATTCAATAGGTTCCAGCCTCTCTGGTGTATTGCCGTATTTTCTTTTCCTCCTCAGCTACCAAAACATAACACCCATCTATGGCAGCTTAGGAAGATGACAGTACATTCATGTACAAGGCCATTTGAGGGTCACAACTAGGCTTCATCTTTCAGGGTCGACTACCCCACCTGTGGCATGTACTGAAAGAAAGTAAAGACAAGCTTAGGAAAATGACAGTCCGTTCAGGTACAAGGCCAGTTGTCCAGAGGGTCACAACCTGACTTCTTCTAACATCTCCATGGAGCCAGGCAACTGGCGGATCCCAATCCTGGCTTTCTCCAAACGTATCCATGGATTTGCAATGGAGCAGATTTGAATTCTTCCAGCTGGGGCTGAGGTCCCCTAAGCTGGCATCCTGTAGAATGATAAATCTGTGTCCCTCATGATGGAGCCATGATGTCTTGGCTGATGTCCTGTCTCTGGTCCTTTGGATGTCTTGGCTGAATCTCTGGCTCTTCATACAGAGGCATATAATCTTTTTTTATAGTTAATAAGAGTCCTTCAATCCAGCATTCACAGATAAGGGGAAGAATGGTGACGAGCTCAAGTGGCATTACTTGATTATTTGATCTATTTGCATAGTTTCTCCTCCTCTATTTTAAAAGTCAACAAACTAGCTAGCCTGGACAATGTGCAATTAGTATATCAGCAAACATTGTTCAGTGACCATGCATGAAAGAAGAATCAATATTTCAGACTCTTGACCAACTGAAGAAAAAAAACGCATGAATTCAAAAATCAACATATAGATAATGGTCTATTCTTCTTGGCTTGCTGTAAATAGATGTCTGGTTAAGTCAAATACAATGCTGTGTCGTCATAACCCTCTTTTACCCATTTATTACTGTAAAATTAAAAAATAATAAAACACCATATTCCTCACCTGTCAGACAACAATCCGTTTTGTCCCACGAAGAAGCCAACTCTGCTTCATCTGGATTGCATGGCTGAGCGGTGACATGAGACACTAAGTTGAGCCTGAAAACTCAGCTACAGTGTCGAGTTTTGACATCAAAAGGTGACTGGAGTTCATCGGCTATGAACTCTGGTCACCTTGAAAAGTGGATGCCAGCGGAGGAGTCACTCAGAATCACCCATGCTGTTATCCTTTTGTCATGAACAGCTCTCTACTGCCCCCTATTGTCCGGACAATTACGCGATTGACTGATGATTAATGGAAGAGTCTGCAGCTGTTTCAACAAAGGCTGGTTATAATAGTATGGTACAATATATACATCTCTGATTCCAACACATGGAATTTATATATACCTATGGTACGGTCACTGCTTGCTCCACCATAATCCAATAACTACTCGCTGCCACCACGAGTCTTTTTTATGCAGGCCGACTGGATGCCTGGTTCTGGTAGTGTATGGCTTTTGGGTGCGGTTTACAGAACAAAAGTAACAGAACTATTACATTTTATATTTAATCCAGAACAACAGGCAGTTTTTATGTTTTTATAAAAATATACAAAGTATTTTACAAAGGGGAAAAAACAATACAGCATATACAGTTACATAAATTAAAAATGGATTAATGGAGAAACTTACTACGCTGGACATGGAGATGGCTCAGCTAGTGGATGGAAGCAATCCAATTGAAAATGTCTGGTTAACGGGATCCAGCCTACCCTAATATGTATCTTCATTGAACACAGATCATAATTTGCCTTGACATTTATCAGCACCTAAGTTACACAAACACACCCCCTCTGTGATGACCTCACGTGGGCCGAGTTCTGGGATGTTCTCAGAACATTAACAATATCTTCACTCCTGAAGATCACAGAAGTTTGATATTGCCATCACATTTTTTAGCATGATTTTACTTTTTCATAGATAGTAAACATGGCTGGTGTCAGTTATCTAACCATTTTTGATTTGGGGCATACAGGGAGGTGTCACAGTTATGAGAACATATGCATATTCTTCCCTGATTAGTCTTGAAGATCAAAATGTATGTTCATAAATATCAGATCTATACAAACCCCAATATCTCATTATGGACCCTAGAACCAGGCTGGCTACCAAAGATGTTTCTATGAAAGGCAGCTCATCTTGGAGGAACAATAGTTACTCCTAAAGGTGTTAATATTTTCTGCTTCTCTTCCTCTCTAATTTATACATCCCAGTGTTCCAGAATAAAGGCACTAAGAATGCAAACTCAGCAGAAGCACCACTGCACCCAGACAGCTCCTTGCTGCGGCTTGGTCACTGTAGATTGCTCTATCACCGACAGTCAGCTGATGCATCAGGTGACCTTTTAAAGGATGTTGGGAGTGGTCACCGCCCACACCAGCTGACCCAGCAGCAATGCAATTACACCAGATTGCCAGCAGGGAAAAACTGACTTGAACCCCCGTTGGCCTGAAAGGAAAAAAGTTTTAACTGAGAAGAACCAGAGCTGCCACAAGTCCTAAAATGAATCGTGACAATTCCTTTAATTTACTTCGACTTGATATCCCATGACTTTGTGAATTGAAAAAACTTTAATTTTCAAAATTGTAATTTTTTTGAGAAATCTAAGCTGAAATTATAGGTTCTCCAAATAACAGCAATCAGGATAAAGACAAACAGAGAACTGTCATGCTTTTGTGTTGCCGCTGAATCAGAACAAATAGCTTGTGTAGTAAAAATGTTCAGTAATTTCTACAATTTGCTATTATCTGAGGCCATAAGTATTTTAACCAGCAGGGAGTGGACATTATAACTAGCAGAATACAATTATACCAGCATGGAAAAATCAGCCTTGTCACTTTGTGATTGACTACCGTGAACGTGTTCTATAATTATTGTGATGTTTGTTGACATTCTTTTTTAATTCTAATATACAATTTAGTAAATTTTTATTATGGAATATAACACAGCACTGAAAACTACCATTTTATCTTTACTAGCATTTTTCATTTATTTTTTTAAGATTTAGGTTTCAGGGTTAGCAAAATAGGCTCACTCTTGCTGTTGGTGATTGTCAAGGCCAGACATACATCACGGTTATATTTAGTTTAGTAGTAAACTAGGGCATGGAGTCTAAGAGATTGTACATTTTTAAACTTAAAAAAACCCATAGAGGTCATCGACTTTTTAAGGGAATCCCTATTTGC
Organism: Oophaga pumilio; assembly: GCA_009801035.1. Classification (NCBI taxonomy): domain Eukaryota; kingdom Metazoa; phylum Chordata; class Amphibia; order Anura; family Dendrobatidae; genus Oophaga; species Oophaga pumilio. The sequence goes on along the minus strand of VIAB01004862.1, from coordinate 74,886 downwards.
ACCTTAGCATAGTTTCCGATAGTGGTAACTGTTGACATTAAGATTGTAATTCTAAACTAAGAAGCAAGACCAAACCATGGTTGTAGAAATGCAACCTGTTGCGACCAATGCACTTTTGAGTATGACAAGACTGGTTCAAGAGTGAGTCCAGGAGAAATCTAAATCTGCATTAAAAATCACTTTAAAAAATGAACAGGATGTTAGTTGTTACAGCTCTGTCCCATTTACTCCAATTAATCTTATTTACAATGTAAGTCTCAGCACATGGATGAGAGATTTGCATTTAAAACTACAACTACATATACTGTCAAGAAGATTTAAATGCTTTACCTGACAAATGTCTCCTTAGTGATTCAGTTCTCTGTAGTTTCTTTATCCAACTGTCACTAAAGGGGTTTTCCAAGGATTTGATTAAATGGCTTCATCAAACGGAAGCCCATCCTAGTCATGTGTTAGCATTGGCTGTAGACTGAAGAAGCACATGTCCCAAGACCTGTGTCTCAACTGACTGAGGAGCTGTATCATAATCGCACAAACTGGTGAACTTACATAGAAGGGCTGTAGCAGTGGAAGAAATTAATTTTCTATTAGGCAGATTGCACATGGAGGTTAGAGGCTAAAAAAAAGATGTATTGCTTCTCCTGTCACAGCCCTTCTCCTGAATCTCACCAGTATATGTACTTACTATACAGCTCCTCTGTTATTGAGACACAGAGCTGTATGTCTTCAGACTCTAGATACAGAGATAGTCTCAGAGCTGAATGTCTTCAGACTGCAGCCTGTCTTGACACGTGACAAGGACAGGCTGCCATTTGAAATGCATAGTGAGGGACTTTTTATTACATTCTTGGAGAACCCCTTTAAGGCACTAAACATATGTATGTGGGTCCCAAAAATCTCTCCTGACATGCCATGTCAGGAGAGACAAGTTTCCAAATTCATTGTTTTCCGAAGGCCGATCCTATTGTTCTTATGGGGATAAGGCTTCGAGGATTCAGCAGCGGCTTTCTCATAGACAACAAAGGAGATATTGGTGCACAGGATCTCAGTGCCGTCATCTCAATCTGCACATGTGCCTTCAATGTTCATATTCCCGGAGGCCACTGCATTGCAGCAATGGATGTGCGGGGGCTCCAGGCTTTCACAAAATGTTGGCGGAGCCCCCGCACCACCGAGCAATGCCGAACCTGGGATGGGAGTCATATCATCGCCGGGCCACCGAACACTCCCTGTGACCCTGCTCCACCAGCGCTGCCTATCCCCCTCCTCCGGTAAGCTGAATTCGGACTGTAAGATGGACCCCTATTTGAGGCATTATTTTTTCCCTATTTTTTTTCTGAAAATTTGGGATGCGTCTTATGGTCCGGTGCGTTTTATAGTCCGAAAAATATGGTATATCAGGTGTTTTTTTATGTAAAGGCCATAGGCAATAACCTGTTAGTTACTAGTTTGACCATCCTCTACTGCTAAGAAGAGGTAGAATCTATGGGGCTCCTTCCATTGGAGTCAATATTTGACTCAGTGGCTCACATATCTCTTTAACTTCCATGTGTAGAAGGCCGTGTACACCTCTCCTATGTGTAAATTCAGGTGGGGTGCAATGGAGGTCTCCACCAATATTCTGCCCAGTAGCCTCCTCCAACAAATCTACTGCTGAGACATGACACAGTCAAGCAGAAAATAACATGCTTTTTTTTAAACTTTTTAGTCTAATCTATGTACTGCATGTTGAGGTTGTAAAAAGGACAGGTTAAATTTTTTTCAACTTTAAGTACTTCACAATATTGTACAGCCAAGCAAGCATTTAACAAAGAGTTCAGGTCAACTCCATTGGTCGATTTATGGTTGAAATTACGGGAAGGCAAAATAAAAACTCTTCTCGGAGTCTATGGAGTCTTTGGAGTCTCGAAACCTTTCAACTCTTATTTGATGCCGTGTGATAAATATGTGGATTTATCAGTAAGTAAGTGACTTTTTGCACCTACTGTTATTTTTCAAAATATTTCCAGCTGAGTACCAAGGAGGGGGCAAGAAAAGTCATTTTGTTTGTGTTCCAAAATATGAATTCAATCTGGTCTTCATCATAAAGCACAGAGAGAAAAAAAAAATCTCTGTACAGGTGAAAGTGACAGATAGCAAAGATAAAAAAAAGACTGAATAACTATTTCAGGTTCTGCTGAAGATTCATTTCTGAGATTTCTTTTTTTTCCTGAACAGAAAATGACAAACAACTTTTTTTTTGCAAAATGATTTTCCTTTCCGAAAGTGAAGGTTGAAGTCAATTCATAGAAAAGCAACTCGAAGAGATTACTCAGCAGTAAAGAAATGTTTAATTATAGGGAACATTTGACAACAATGGCTTGTCTACTGAGTAGCCTTTCCAGACACCACCATTATGCAGACATGTCACCCGGACCAGGGAGCGCCTCATAATTACAGATAATGTCACCTTTTATTCAGCCCACCCAAATCTCACTGATAGGGTGAACTGTAATGTTCTTATCTCATCTCATCAGTATTTCTGCAGATGTTTGATTGCTGAAAATTATATGTATATGACATGCCGCAAGGAGTATTTTTAGCAAGTTTCTAACATTTGCACTAAAAGATATTATGTAACCGGTAATCTCTGCAACTTACACAGTATCGTATCGCTCAACACTAGTCTCAGGACATTGTCTGCAACGAATGGAGCTGAATTGTTAAAAAGGGTCAAGAATTGGTAGTAACCAGAGTGTTATAATATGAAAGTGTACTAGTAAAAATTGCTTAATAACTAATTTATTAATCTAATATCTATCTATCTGTCTATCTATCTTCTATTATCAATTGATCTATGTACTGTATATATCTCATTGAATACACTCTTCGACCAACTACAATCCGACTTCCATGCCATACACTCTACTGAAACTGCCCTAGCCGAAGTTATAAATGACCTATTAACTGCCAAATCCAACAGACAGTACTCTGTACGCCTCCTCCTAGAAATGTCCTCTGCCTTCTACATTGCTCTGTACTCCTCCAGTATGACCTATCCTCTGTTTTCTACATTATTCTGTAATTCTCTTCCAAGACCTGATGTCTGTCTTCTACAGTACCATG
>VIAB01004862.1:25779-36405 GCA_009801035.1 Oophaga pumilio | reverse complement strand
GTGCTGGAAGACAGTACACAGTTGGTTTGCACACACTTTTAGGATCACTGATAAAACAATGATGGCAAAAATGGATAAACGAATCAAACACCAATGAAAAACGCTGACGAACAGGAGAAAAATCACGGATGTCTGAATGAGGTCCATGTATTCTAGAACTTTTTCTTCTTCCTTATATGAACAGAGATTATTTTATTGCCATGTCCCCTGTCTCCTGGTGAAACCTGATGGACGTGTCTTCTATTTTTAATTACAACTAAGGTTATGAGTTTTCTGTAAATGGAAGGATGGATTTAGCAGAGTCAGGAGACACCTCGGGTGCTGCTTACAGGGAGAAACAAGAGGGCTGTCTGTGAACATGAACTAATTTCTCCCATAGGGAGCAGGCACAAAAAGCATATCATAGGCAGTACAATGCTCCTGTCAGCAATCGTGGCATCAGTGGAAGGCAGGCACAAAGAAGATCTGTAACTAGATTTTCCTCTTTTATGTCAACACCCTAAAATCTTTCCTGCCACCTAATAAATTGTAGTTACCGTAACTTTTTTTTCTTTTTTGGTAAAACATTGTGTAACGGAAAAAAAAGTTTTTTTGCTTATGTTCTGCTTGACTTTAGATTTCTTGTTTGGTTTTCTGTAAACTTTATTGAACTTTTTTCTGTTACTTTTTTTTTAGTCCTTTTTATTAGATAACACCCTGCAATGAGTATTACAATGTATTATGTCTGTCAATGTTTGGCCTCGTTCAGACGAACCTATTAAACGTTTCGTGTGCTGTCCTTATAGAAAATAGTACGCGGATGGCACGCTGACCAATGCAAGTTAGTGCGGTCATTCACATGAACATTCTTACACATGGACCCATTGTCTGCATGTCAAAAAAATTCACCCGTGCACTAATTTAACCTGTACTCTGGGTCAGACTTGTCCATTATCAATGGGTGCATGAAAAAATGGATGACATACAGATTTCCATCCCTACATTGTGCGTTTTTAATGGAGCCATTACAATTATAAATGAAGGAAACTATACTTGTCCTTTATTATTTATGAATTTATGGGCAGCACAGTGGCTCAGTGGGTAGCACTGCAACGCTGGAGTCCTGGGTTTGAATCCCACCAAGGACAACATCTGCAATGAGTTTGTACATTCTCCCCTTGTTTGTGTGGGTTTCCTCCGGGTTCTCCGGTTTCCTCCCACACTCCAAAAAACATACAGATAGGGAATCTAGATTGTGAAGCCCCATCGGGGACAGCGATGATAATGTATGCAAACTGTAAAGAGCTGCGGAATATGTTAGTGCTATATAAAGATTATTAATTTTTCATGTTAAACACGGATACCGTATGGATGTACAAGATGGATGAAAAATCATCATTTTTTTTCTGAACTGATGATTTTTGCTTACGCTTGTGTGAACCCGGCCCAATTCTGGCTCACTTTTAGATGGGATTGTCATAAACCCTCTGAGGTCCAGTTTGCTGGGTAGTCTCATTTTCCAAGCAAGCAAGGTGTCATATGTATGTTTCAAATAAAATGGCACAGACATAACCTATGCCATCCCTGCGCCATAGTCAATGGCACAGACATAACCTGTGAGCCTATGCCATCCCTGCGCCATAGTCCTAGGGCATGGTGTGAGAATTATTTACATTTCCGGACTGAGTACGGCTGCATACATCCTAGTATAACACTAAACATGATACTTATCTTGTAGTAATCCGATGTGCCAGGGCTGAGAAATCAAGTTTTGAAGACTCATGCAAATTAGCCTGGGACCGGGTAGTGAAGAAAGCAGATGCACCTGAAGTTAATGTACACGCCCCCAAGGAACTCACGGCCTAATTTGCATGTGCATTGAAAGCTTGATTTCTCAGGGCCGGCACACTGGATTACTACGAGACAGATATCATTTGTATTGTTGTTCTATCACTTATAAAGCCATATCACACGCTTCAATGGTAAAATTGTCCCGACATGTTCCCTTTAAGACCTCAGTAGTGTGACACGGAGCCAATAGAATTCTATAGGCACACACTCTAGAGGTAGACGTGGGACCCCTAATATCTTGAGTCCCTTATTGTCTTCACAGGCTTCACCTATGCTATGTCCGTCTCTGGTTACCTTTAGGTTTCTTTCACATGAACGACAATGACAACGAAAATGAAAAATTGTTTTACTTTAAAGCTATTTTCACTTCTTAAGATATATTAATTCCCTCCCAGCATAGTACGTAATAGGACCTTAAAAGTCGAGTTTCCATGTATGGAGCGGCCTCAGGAGCTGAGCCTGCATCATGCCTGGCAGATTCCAGCTGTATGTTACACAGCCGGAATCTGTATTTGACAGCAGTGACAAGAGATTGCTCCGATCGCTGCTGTTAAACCATTTAAATTGGGTTTCATATGACTTTGTGATTTTTTGTATATTATTTTTTGGTGAAATATTCGAAAAAGTGTGAACCTGTCATTTATTTCTTTTTCATTTTGGTGTATGTTATATTGGAAATAAATGATGTTTTATTAAATCAGCCAGTTAGGCAAGAGATGATGCCAAATATTTTGACATTTTTTATTTTTTACATTTTATTAATGTTACGGAAAAAGAGGATTAATGTAATTTTTTTCATTCGTTTCCATGTTGTGTTGCTCTTTCTAGAGAACTTGAAGCTGCAATTAATTGATCACTTGTACAATGCTCAGTAATGCAATTGTACAGTACTGTAATATCTCAGAGTACTGTCAACTTTCCGATCTTCTTTAAGCCCATCCACAGGCTGAACCTAATAGGTGTACCAACATGGCAGATTCAAGGGTCTTTAAATTGAATCTGTTACTAGATTTTTCCAATTCCATCTGGGAGCTTCATGATATAGGAGCAGAGACCTTGATTCCAGAGATGTATCACTTAGTTTACTGAGTTCAGCAGTTGTGATGCAATCACAGTTTTCTCTGCTGCAGTTCTCTGAATGCATAACCCAGCCCACATCACTGATTGTCTGCTTTCTGTGCATAGGCAGAAAGTTGTCAATCAGCGTGGGGAGGCGTCCTACCTAGTCCTGTAGTAATAATCTCCTGCTGATTTTATTGAAACAACAAAACACAGCCTAATAAGTGATACATCGCTGGAATCAGGGTCTCTGTCCCTACATCATGTTGATCCCAGATTACATGTCAAAGTCCTGCTGATGGATTCCCTTGTTAGCCTTGGGTACTGAGTGTACACCTACACTAAATGGAGCGGGCTCAGCTCCTGAGCCTGTTCCATACATACAGTGATCACACCCACCCTGCATGAACGGCCGATGCTGCAAAATGCAAAGTGAGACCCCCAGGCACCTTGGGCCAGTGTTTACCCGGGATCACCAGGTGCTAGTACCCGGAACACATTGTATGGAGAGAGGAGACTATAAAGCCTCCAACACTGTATTATTTTGGGGAAGGTGGAAAATGAAAAACCAGTGATCTAAGATGTTTTGCTCAAACCTAAATCCACCCCACAGTTTTACTACTTTTCAAAAAGTGAATCTAAAAATCGCCCTCGTGTTTATGATTCTTTACCCCTTTTTCATTAGTATTTATTTCATAAATCGCTGTTTCATCATGGCTCTGATTTACCTTGTGCGATAGAAGTAGGCCACCAAGTAAAAGCATTTTTTTTTTTCTTCAATTCATCTTCGATTGTCATCTCTTGGCTAACTTAATGAGAATGAATTGCTCAAGCACGGCTTACTACCAGCGCCCAGAAGAAAATTAATTGCATAACCTCCATACAATATCTCCAGCTACAATTCTTCCCTGTCTTTTGATAGCATACAATAGCAGATGGTTAACAAGAATCCCCTGTAGGGATCTAGAGAAATGGAGCTGGCACGGCTATTTTTTTTAAAAAAATAAGTGCCCTGGCAGACATGCATCATTATAGAAGGAATCGCAACGTATCATTAGGAGAAAGCTTCGAAGATCATGCGATGAGCAAACCGAGCCGCTCACCTAATCGGCAGCTACATTACTGCAGCGAAAACTGCAAAGCCCGCGTCTAATTGGCAGTCACACTTTATTATATGGAAGCCGGCGTGTTTAATAGGATGCCGCATGTATAACAATGACATCTACCAATCTCCAAGCCCTCAAGGATTTCTGCTTTCATCATTTCAACTGAAGGCCAGGGAAACCTTGATCTGTCTGTGGACGACCGAAGTAAATGTAGGTCAGGTCCTATTTATGGAGAACTGTGAATGATCAACTGGGGAAAGAAGAGAGGAAAGGAAAGAATCCACCGCTCTATTCAGGAAAACCCGCCCAGTTTCTGTAGGATGATGTGGAAGGATGTGGACACGCGCAGATGATGACGTCACACCGTGTATACAGCGGAGCAGCCCATGCCGGTCCAGATGTGGACGGTGCAGAGGAAAGTTCAGTGTGTTCTGTGGCTCGCTAAATTCGAATCCGTGACCAAAGTGCCACGTGAATATCGGCACATTTATAACGAAGCGCCACCACGTAGGAATAACATTACTCGGTGGGATAAGCAGTTGAAGGAAACCGGCAGTTGGTGGAGAAACCCCGTTCTGGTAGGCCATCAGTCAGTGGCGAGTCTGTAGAGGCTATACGGGATAGCTACTTAAGGAGCCCTAAAAATCTGTGCGTGCGTGTGCTCGACAACTACACTTAAGAAAGACTACAGTTCATAAGGTGTTAAAGAAACGTCTCTGTTTTACGGGGTACAAATTGCGGCTGTTGCACGCTATCAAACCGGGGGAAAGACCCACACGATGCGCGTTTGCTACAGATATGCTTCATGAGATCGACAATAATGCAAGATTTTTGCAGAAGATTGTGTTTAGCGATGAGGCGACCTTCCATATCTGTGGACATGTTCATCGCCATAACGTCCGAATATGGGTTGCTGAACATCCTCACGCCTACGTTGAGTAGGAACGTAACACCCCTAAAGTGAACGTGTAGTGTGGCCTGATGCATGATAAGGTGATAGGCTCATTTTTTTTTCGCGGAGCAGTCTGTGACAGCAAACACGTATCTTGACATGTTGGAATTGTATGCAGCGCCACAATTTCCAGAAAATGTCATCTTTCAACAGGACGGCGTTTCTCCACCATTGTTGGTGAGTTTCTGGGTAGAACATTCCCCCGGCGGTGGATAGGCAGGGGTTCTGTCAAGCCATGGCCACCACGATCCCCAGATCTGACGCCCTTAGACTTTTACTTTTGGGGTTATGTGAAGCAACATGTGTACATTGAAAGTATCAACGACATTAATCACTTAAAACAGAGAATCACAGACGTTCTTCACTCTGTCACACCAGACGTCCTTACCCGTGTGCAGCAAGAACTTCACTATCGTTTGGATGTGTGTAGGGCAACAAATGGAGCCCACATCCAACTGCACTGAATAGGTATGAAACTGGGAGGGTTTTTCTTTTATTTGGAGCAGATTTCACTTTTCTATCGTCTTTTGTTGCTTTCCAGTGACTGGTCAAAAGTGCACCATGACTTTACGGACACACTTGTAGATAGATAGATATGAGGTAGATAGATAGACAGATAAATATGAGATAGAGCACCACCGAACCTGCCATACCAGCCTGGGATGGGAGTCAGATCATCACCCTACAGCATCGGACCACCGAACACCCCCTCTTCCCAGCCCAGGACCGGCAGAATCGCCCGACACCTGCCGCTGCCACATTCCTAGTACATTCAGACTATAAGATGAGATTCGACACTATAAGACGAATATAATAAGAGATTTAGAGCTGTACATCAGAAAAACAGAACTTCAACATTCAAACAATATATGAAGGTATTATTCAGCACAGATATGGACCTTTTTAGGCTAAAATATCTTTAACTCTTCCACAACCTTGCGATTTTTTGTTTTTTCATTTTCATTTTTTTCTCCCCTTCATCAAAAAGCCATAACTTTTTTTCCATCAATATAGCCATATGAAAGCTTGTTTTTTGCAGGACAAGTTGTACTTTTTAAAAACATCATTTATTTTATCATGTGACGCACTGGAAAGCAGAGAAATAATCCAAGTATGTTGAAATTGCAAAAATAGTGCAATTCCACAATAGTTTTTTTTTTTTTTATTTATTCACCATGTTCACTATATGGTAAAACTGACCTGGCAATATGACACTCCAGATCAGTGCCAGTATGCGGATGTGAGCAGGTTGTGGGATGCAGTGACAGGCAGAAGACAGAGCAAGGGTTAACTAGGTTTTAATCAACAGTGAAATACTCCACGCAGGGAAGTAAAGGGTTAAACAGGGAATAAAACAGTTCAATGGTGAAATTGTGGATAGCGTTAATGAACAGTGAAGACAGTAGGGACAGTTCTTTTGGGGTTAACTTATCCTATCCGCTGATCTTCAGGCCGCGGGTGTTGTGAAGCGGTGATGGCGCCAAAAATGGCTGACGCGATGCTGATCCGATGAAGTCTTATGGGTAACGAGGATCCGTCTTCTGGCAGCTGCGGTTGGCTTCCGGTATCTTCCGCTGAGCCTTTAGTCCATCTACTGATGAAGCCAAGAGGGTAAAGGTCTCCACACTCTCCGGGTTCAACGTAGACCGGTAGACGTGTATGTGGGAATCAGGGCACAGCTTACGGTCCCACACTGAGTCTCTTCAAGGTGAAGCGTGCGCGGTACACACGAGCCCGAAGCGTTTGGCACCTCGCCTGAGAGTGACCAACATACGTCCTGCACGTCTCTCCTGGCGAACTCTGCTAGTCGCTGTGGAGATCTGCGGGCGCGGGTCTGCTCCGTGACAGGGCTCGAGGGCCAGAGCACTCACTTATAACTGTCACGCGCTGTCTGTTGTCGCCACAGCTAAGTACTTCCGCGCACGCTGTGGCTGCAGCCGCTTAGCCACGCCCCCTACTCCCGGATGTGTAGGTTTGTCTGGTCTCATCAGCTTTCCCCTGGACAACAGAGGAGACAGCCCCGACAGTTCCGTATCCGGCACAGAACAGGTACCTTCTTCTTACACGGATACCAAACATTATAGTTTTTTTTAAGTGGTTAAAAAAAATTGGACATACGTAAGAAAAAAAAAATTGTACCTGTGTCGCCATTTTCCGAGACCCATAACATTTAAATTTTTCAGGATCTGGGGCTGCGTAAGGACTATTTTTTGTGCCATGAACATATGTTTTTACTGATCCCATTTTGGGGTAGATATGATGTTCTGATCGTCTCTTATTGTATTTTATTGCAATATTGCGGCGGTCAAAAAACGCAATTGATTTTTGCTCTTGTTATGCCGTTTACCGATCAGATTAATATATTTTATATTTTGATAGATTGGACATTTCTGAACGCAGCGATACCAAATGTGTATTTTTTTTATTGTTTCATTTTCAGTGGGGCAAAAGGGAAGGGGGTGATTTGAACTTTTTGTGTTTTATTTTTTTTCACATCTTTTAATACTTTTTTCACTTTTTACTGTATTTAATAGTTCCCTTAGGAGACTTACAGCTGCGATCGTCCGATCACTTGTCCTATACATAGCCATGTATTGGAGCCGATTGGAGCTTGGAATGACGCGCCCAACTATTGGCGGGCTTTAAATGCCACGATCAGAGATTGACAGATCCACCCACTGCTGTTAAGGGCACATGATGACTGATGAAATCATCCGTCACGTGAGGTTAAGGATTCGGGCTCGACGTGCGAGCCTGCATCAAAGGCAAGGACACGACTTTTGATGTACAAGTACGTCAAAGGTTATGAAGGGGTTAAAGGGAAGCTATCATCAGGAAATAACTTATTGCTTAAATAAGATTTTATGTTACATGTACTTTTAAAAACGTATTGTCAATTTAATTTTTCATATCACGGTCTTTATTTAAAAAAACAAAAACATAATTAATAATGTTCACACTGGTCACTGGGCCTTTTTAGACTGCTTTTTATTTCCTGTTTTTTCAGAAAGAGTTTACAGGAGACTCCTTATCATCGGAGGCAGGATTGCAATGACAGGTAACACCTTGTACACGCAGATAACACAAGATCCACTGATCACAGTAGTCGATATCACCGCTGAATCTGCTCCCTCTCCCTTCAGAATGACCATTGCACATTCTCATTAGATGCTTCAGTGGAAAACATAGGGTCAGAGTCGGACAATTGATTTTTAAATCTCAATACCTTTCACTGTACACTTCTAATATAGGTGAGATACTAGTATTTATGCTTGTCACCACCCCGGGGAAAATAGTTTTTTTTTCCCTCCCTAATTTCTCTATTACCTATCCACTTTTCCTCCTTATTTTTCTTTCCTCCCTTCCTCCAATATCCCCTTCCCTACTCCTTAGATATATAGGGTGTGTATAGGTTTGTCTTTATCTTAAAAATTGAAAATCAATAAAAATTTCTTGAAAAAAGAGTCTGACCATTACGGCTTTGTACATATGTTGTTTCCTGAAACTGCAGGAAGTTATAACAAAGCCTTACTAGTTAGTGTGAAAATTGTAAGATTATTATTTTTATCTTTAAAACATATTGCTTATTTTGTAATACATTAAACACCTTAAATACCTTATTTAAACAATAGGTTTTCCAACTATAGCTTCCCTTTAGGCCTTGCTCACACTGGCGTATAACTTGGACGAGTGCAAGCCAATAAAAAAATTGGATTGTTCTTGGACCAACATTATTTAATGCGGCAGATCTGAGTATTTTTTCTCAGCTGTATATTGCATGCTGCAATTTCACTCTGAAATCGGTACAATGCAAGAAAAAAAATCATCAGAGTGGCATCTGATTTTTATGGATACATTACATTTCTGTAGCATAGGAAACTATGAATGGTCCTGTAAATGATTAATAGTTGTTGAGTAAAAAAAGGATTGGATACAGACAGCACACGGATGACAAGTGAGAAAAAAAATCGTCCCACTCTCCTGGATGAAATTGGGACTGATTTTTTTTATACATAAGTGTGAACGAACGCTAAGGGTGAAATTCCCTTTAAAAACAGTAGAGTAGTAAGATTGCACCTCTCAACAGGTGATACTCGGGTGTTTCATTACTTGACTTCTGCTTCCATGAAATATTCTGCCATCAAAGCTTTAAGAGGCTTCTCAGAAGTATCTGGATACCTAGATACATAAGTAAACGTTTCATCTCCTAAGTCTGACCTACATAATCTACACATCTGTAGCAGTGCACCTCCTAAGATGTGTGATGTGGAAAATATACAGGTAAAAATGTAAAGGCAGAAAGGAAAAGTTATCGATGTTCCTAAAGAAAAGTCAGCAACTGTGTGAAGTCTTATAAAAAAATCTTGATTTAGACTTTTCTTTAATTCTGGAAAAAGTTAAGACTTTCTGATAGCGACTATTGGCAGCCATGCTAAGGTGAATGTTGTGTCATCTGGTTACGGAGAGGCTCCTGACCTACCTCTTTCCATTGCGATTGTTTCTCCCTATCAGCATTCTAGCTGAGAGGAATCCTTACAATGCTGATTGGCTGAAGCTCACAAGGCTCCTCCCAGATGTCCTTTTCAGCCGCATGCCAGGCACAGCACGGAACTCCTAATAATTTGGTCAAGGCCCCGGACAGCAGGTTGCTCTTTGCACATGGCCATGTGTAAGCTGTCACCAGAACTTTAAGACCCACCCAGACTGTGAAGTGTTTACTAAACTTCATGAACGTTTAGAATTAGGCAAAAAACCTTAACGGGTGTACTTTACAAATACAATTTAAGTGAGTTATTACCACGACTATGCTATAAACATCTGGTAGATGCAGCACCCACGGCAGGACTACCCCTATCTGTAGCTCTTGGATTTTTTACAATTTTTCTGAGCAGATTGACTCCTGCAAAGTTTGTCAACTGTCTTGAATGTTTCCCCTCTTGTAAATAATATTTCATATTGTAGAATGATGGGCTCCAAATTATCTGTAAATGTTCTTGTAACCATTCCCAGATTGAGGAACTACAGCAATTGCTTCTCTAGGTTCATTGCTGATGTCGCTCATCGGCATTCTGTTAATAACAGGGCCGGTTTTAGACAAAGTGGGGCCCTGGGCAAAAGTGGAGCTGTAAATTCTCACTATTGCACCATCACATTTAAAATATTTCGGTTGCATTTACATGCACTGAGTTCAGACCGTTAAATGAGTGCGATCGACAATGCTAAAACCTTTCGCCACTTGTATAGTGACCTTTTTTACACCAGATGAGGAAGAATAATGGGCACAGAACGATCACTAGGAGATCAATCTGTCCCCATAAAATATCATGTTATCAGCTGCGCATCTGCAGTTTACACTGGGTGATGTGCTGCCGAGAACAATGATTTTTGTTCCGCCATAAACAATCCAATCACAAACGTGCTCATTCATTGGGGCAATTGGTGACATATTTACATCTATGAACTCTCATCTGCGCTGCCGGGATTTATAAAGGCGGATGCTACATACCCATGATGTGTAACATGCTCAATGTACGTCACACACACACACACACACACACATAGCACACACGAATGCATACAACGATAACATACACACATGTTTTACAGAGCACATACACAAATGTATATGTTGAGCATATATGTGTAGCCCAGCTGTGACTGGAGCCACATGTTACCCTG
>VIAB01004861.1:106966-117613 GCA_009801035.1 Oophaga pumilio | reverse complement strand
CTCCACGCTACCACATTCCTCGCATTTCACACTGGTTTCACAGTCCTTAGCAAAGTGCGAGGTCGTCGCACAGCATCTGAAACATATCTTGTTTTCTTTAAGGAAACCTTTGTGGTCTTCTAGAGACTTTTCCCTGAAGTCTCTGCATTTTAGCAGAGGATGTGGTTTCTTGTGTAGGGTTCAGTGTTTGCGGAGATCCTGAGGTTTGTCTTTCTCCGGGGAGGACTTGCTTGCCCTGTAAGGAAACCCTGTGGGAGTAACATTAGTTTTGTGAACTGCCACTGGTGTTTTACAGGGTTGGACACCAGGGGCAGTGCAACATGACATAGTGAAATCAAAACTGGGGTCATTTCTAACTCTTGCTTGTTGAGTAACAAAGTCTACGAACACCTTGAAAGGGGGAAATGAGAACTTATGAGTCTGTTTGTAACTGGACCTGTGCCTGATCCACTTCTCTTGTAGGTTTTAAGGGAGTTTTTGAACAATCGGGTTGACACCTTTGGCAGTGTCCAGGAATGCCAACCCTGGCAGGTCCCCTTCTGTCTGAGCAACCTGTACCTCCATTAACAAGTCACTCAGTTCCATGAGCTTTTGATAACCCTTATTCCCTATTCTGTGAAAATCATCAATTCTTTTATACAAAGCATTTTCAATAGCTTCTACTGACCCATAACATTCATCAAGTCTCTCCCACACCATACGGAGGCCTATGTGTGGGTAATTTATGTTAATGTTTTTGATTCTTTTAGCGTGTTCAGCGGACTCGTTCCCAAGCCACTTTACCAGTAGATATAACTGTTCACCACTAGAAAGATCTAAGTCTCTAATGGTATTCTGGAAGGAAACTTGCCATGCTCTATAGCGCTCAGCTCAATCGGTGAATTTTACAAGTCCCTTGGTCACCAGCTCCCGGCGAGCAAAGAACTTCGCAAAGTTCATAGTGGCTGGGTCAGAGCCAACATGAGCTGGTGTGCTGTTGTCATACTGTGTGAGTGGTGCATCCTCATACCTGTAAGGAGCTTCTGGCTTAGGATAGTGCGTATAATACCGTTCTGATGCAAAGGGTGTCCCTTTCAGTCTGGGTGGAGGCTGTACCTTCTGTTCTGTGGAACGGTAGCTGTAGTCGACATCTCTGTGCTGGACGTCTCCTTGCCTATGGTAGTGAAGTTTGGGGTTGGATCGCTGGTAATAGGCGTAGGGTGGTCGATGTGGTGCGTCAGGGCTGTCATCCATGCTGGAATCTTGATGAATGTACTCTGCGACGCGCTGGATCTTGCTGCTCTAGATCTGGTCCGGGAATGTTGCTGCGTCTCTCACAATCAGGATCCTTCATAGCTTCCAAATACTCTGCTTTAGCTATTGCAGCTGCTGTCTCTTTGTTTGCCACAAGTTTTTCTAGCTCTGCTTGCAAACGTGCAGTTTCCGCTTCTCTGCCTGCAAACGTGCGGTTTCGGCCTCTCTGCCTGCAGACGTGTGGTTTCAGCTTCTCTCTCTGCCTGCAGCAGTGCGGTTTCTACATCTTGCTTCGCCTGTCTCAGCTTTAAGTGCATCTCTCTTTTGGCGAAGGAGGATCTTGCTTTGGCTGCTTCGGCACGTGCGATAGCAACGAGCTCTGCTAATGACGACCTGCTGGAGCTTGCTCGTGACCTTGTTTTGAGTGAGGATGTTCTGTTTCGAGATATTTTGCGCTGAGTACTGCTGAGTATATTAGCGGGAAACAGTTTATGCACAGCGGCTTCCACGTGGTGGGAATGATGAAGCGCTTGATGGTGGGATGCACTCTCGGTACTTGTGACTGTATGGCGGCCATTGCAGTATTCGCAGGCAGTGCGGTGTGAGTACAAGCGGCTCCTTAAGTCGTATTCACTATCGCAGGCGTCTAGCATCTGTTTTACTATTCTGCCTTCATACACGTTGACACGGTGTGCAATCCAGCATACAGCATAAACCACTTTCTGTCTTCCAAATAAGCAGACTGTTCTCTGTAGTCTAACTTCTTTATTGGTGAAAAGTATAGAACATGCGGTAAAACTATAAGAATACAAACGACATAGATAAGTATTGGGCAGATGATCACACAGCTAGCACAGTTACAGTAAAGTATACAGTGTGATGCAAACTTTACATATAAATACACAAGTTTCTAATCACATCTCCTATGCACTGGCTGCTATACAGTTAATAACAACTCTGTACAACACTGCATTGCAAGAAAAGATATTAATCTTACCAGATATGCTTTACCAGGATAGCAAACTCAAGTTGGGGAGTTACAGGAGGACAAATAAACACGTGTGTCCTATGAAGTTCACAGAAGAAAATGGCATCTTCCTCTTCTCAGTATACATTGCTTCAATCCCACAATGCAACACTCTGCTATTAAAGACACAGCTATAAATTCAGCCACCACTAGATGGTGCTATAACAACTAAACCAGCGCATAATGCAAACATATTGCCCTATATTTAGAGGGCAGAACAGGGCTCTTTTTTCCCCCATACATGCCATATTTTCCTTCTTCAGAATTTCATTTGGTTTAATTCTCTGTAAGTTTGGAGTATCACTCATCTCATCACTGTAGTGCCTGTCTTCCAGTTTTTAGTTATAGTATTGCCATGCACTGCGCCCCTTATATATTATAGTGCTAAACACAAAACATCTCTCAGAATAGAATACCAAATAATGTGCTCAAGGAATAGAATAGTGCTTCTCACTGTGCTCCACTGGCGTACAGCCAACGATGGCAGACCATGCAGCTGCTGAGGCCTGGTGCCAGTGCAGGAGCCGCTTCCCCAACACTGTATCAGCATCCTAGATACCGATAAAATTGAAAGTAATAATGATATAGGGAAAGTCACCTTACGCAACTTCTTCATTCTCCCTCGACTTCTCAACATTGCAAGTGCAATAGTCACTAGATGGCACCTGCTGTGCTGAGATGTGCAGCGCTTCAGAACGCTCACTGCGGGAGAAGTAGGGCGGAGTATTGTATTTTTTTAAAATTGTGACCATTCATTTTTATGCAACTTTTAAAGCCCAAAGTATAAATGCACTACAAAAATATATATATAATTGGTTTGGCTTTCATCCTAAGTCGTTTGGCAAGGCTCGTTAAAGGGTCAATAATGACTTTTGGGATTGCTACTTCCAATAGGTGACACTAGAGTTCTAGTTCTCTTCCTCTCTGAAGATGCATTATTAATTTCCCAGAGGAGCATTGCATGGTCTCCTCACATTAGTATGCCAGACATGTCACGTTCCACAAGGAGAAACGATACTCCTTGGATCCAACATTGGATTTGAAGCAACGGGCTTCTGTGGTGCAGCTCCAATTGTTTTCTTTAGCTAAACATAGAATCAATGAGTTTGAAACTGTTGTGCTGTGACAAAGTAGTAGACTTGAGAGAACTCTACCAATGTGACAGATTATTTGACCCCATCAAGACCTGGTGATTTTTATATATATATTTTTTTCATTACATAGCCATATGAGGGCTTGTTTTATGTATGACGAGTTGTAATTTGAAATATAACGTATTTTTCGGATAATAAGACGCACTTTTTTCCCAAAATTTGGGGGGAAAATGGGGTTGCGTCTTATAATGCGGATATACCTTACCGGCCGCAGTGGAGCTGGGTCCCAGGGTCAATGCTGGAGGAGGCAAGAGTGGCATGTTGCTGCAGGCCGGGATGAGGGGGTGTTCCAACGTGCGTCGCTGCCGGTGAAAATGGCTGTGGTGCGGGGGGCTCTGCCGGCATTTAGTGAAAGCCTGGAGCCCCCCACATAGATTACTGCGATGCAGTGGCCTCCGGGAAAATGGCAGCTGGTGGCGACAAATGCACAGATTGAGATCTCGGCACCCAAGATCTCGTTGCCGAAATCTCAATATGTGCATGCGCCGCCCCTGGCGGCCATTTTCCCAGAGGCCACCGCATCGCAGTAATGGATTTGCAGGGGGCTTCAGGCTTTCACAAAATGCCAGCGAAGCCCCCCACACCACAGGGCACCTCAGCCATCGCAACACCCCCTCATCCCAGCCTGCAACACACCACTCTTGCCTCATCCAGCAGCGACCCTGGGACCCTACGTCACCACAGCCACCACCCCCGGTAAGCAATAAAACACATGGATTATAAGCACCACCATTTTATTGAAAATAAGTTTTTTTCCTATTTTTCTCCTCAAAATTTGAGGAGTCTTATAAACCGTACCATTCCTAGTTTGTAGTACATTATTTGGTAAAGGAAAAAAAATGAAAAATAACATTTCAAGTGAGGAGAAATTGTGTTTTTTTGTGCAGTAAATATGACTTGGCAAAAATAATTCTTCAAATTGATACAATTATGGCAATACTAATCTTAAGGTTTTTTTGTAAATATATATATTTTATTGGCTAAAAAAAACATAACTTTGTAGAAACCTGATTTAAACAAGCCTTTTTTTCATAATGGTTCTCTTTAAAGAGAACCTATCATTTACCGTAAACTATTTAAATTTCTTACCAGGTGTATACATCACCGTTTCCAGCATCTGGCGTTTTTCATTTGTTCATGGACCTCTCCACTCCTGAGCCTCCTCTGCTCTCTATATAAAATTGGACTGGTTAGTGCAACCTGGGATGATCCTCGTGGGAGGAGTCTTGAACCACACCCACTTGCATAATGACTATTTATAGACACAGAAGAGAGGACCACATCTCATGAATGGAGAGCATGAACAAAATAAAAAAATCTGCATTTGCACCAGAAAAGCTATTTTCGGCAAGTGATAGGTTCTCTTTAACTAGTCCTTCTCACCTTCTATTCCAGAATGCTCCTTGCTGCCCTCCAATACAACATGGTCTGGTGGGCAATTGCTAGTTGTTGCGATGACATCTTGTCAGCCCTATGCACTGACGTTACCTAATGTAATAGGATGCTACATCATTGCTTCCAACAGAAATGCGAGAAAGACCTAGAAACATTGTCCTGGCCTAAGATTTCAGCCAGGGATATATTACAAAAAGCATGCTTTGTGAAATGTTAAAGAGTTTGTAAAACTTTATTATTGTAAAGTAAAGTCTGGAGCTTAAAAAGACTGGTGGTGGAGGTCTGAATATGGAGAACTGCGGCAGAACACGATAGCGACAGCTTTAGGCTCTGTTCACATGGCGCGGATCATGCTGCGGCTTTATACCACAGCAGCCTGGTGGCGCAGTGATCTTTCCAATGTTGTCCTGCACAATCACTCAATCTTGCAAAAAAAACAATGGTTATGATCATGGTCTAGCCGGTGAAACAGAAGTTTCCCTGCAAAATAAAGGACACAGAACTGCTGTGATTAAAAGCCAGAGCTTGCGACTGCAGCACTGCACTATGTGCACAATAAGGCATATGTCCAGCGGACTTTCCATCTACCGAATAGTATAATGTGGACACAATTTTACTAAATCTTACTTTTATACCAGAAAGAAAATCTACAGCATAAATTGAGTAGTTTTGCAGATGTGGCAACCACAATAGGACAATAGGTCAATTTTTGCTGCATTGTTTCAGCGTGGATTTCAACTCTCACCAAATTGTGGCAAGTCTGCACTATTCGCTGTCCCATATGGACATACCCTTGTAGTAGCTATAAACCTTCCTCACCTTTCCACGGTCAGGGCCGTACAATGCACCGGACAATAAGCAGCAGCGTTCTCTGTGTGTTCTGTTCATGTCGTACAGCAAATGATGCTTTATACAGTACAGAAATGGTTCGGTAATGACTTACAAAATCTTTTAGTGGTATATAACAAAAAATTCAGTCCAAGAAAAAAAAAAAAACTTTTGCGATAATGACATAGCACTTTAAATATTAATAACACAAGGTAAAACAAATACCGTAACTGGTGGGGTGCATAATGCATTACTAATTAAAAGGAACTGGAAAGAAGAACTTTTATAAAAAAACAAATCTATCTTAGAAGTGGGATAAAGCCAGATCTCACAGAATTGTAGATTTCCACCTGCTTTGGAGACTAAAGCAAAATGGTGTGTAAATAATCCTAATAGTGGCTACTAGTAAAAAAAAACAAAAACGGAGCTCATGGTACCCTAAAACTTCTACTTCACCCTCTACACAATGCTTTGGAATCATTAACATAACAAGGGAATGATGTAGATGGGAGAACGCTCAGTTAGATTTGTCACTAAACGTGGACGCAATGTCCAGATCGATAGATCAATTGTTGACCACAAGTCAGAGTCTCTTGGAGGGCCACTTTTCACTTCTTGCCCTCTGCAGTCAAAAATTCAGATTCCTATGAGGTGTATAGAGCATTTACCGCCTCCTCTCACATGGGTACCAGGCACTTGTGTGCTCCTGTAACAGAATGCCTCCTTTTAAGATTATTGTTAAACCCCAGCTCTACATATGGCTTTAAGGACAACTTGGGATCCAACTGCATTTCAGTGAATAGCTTGGGTGGCGCAGAACGACGTTTTTGAGGTTTAGAACTTGCAGCTCCACCGATGGCTCTTACGTGACAATTAAAGTGACCCTGTGGTGGTTTGGGAGGACTTTCTTTTTGTACCAATGAAGCCTTATCCTCAAAATGCATGGATCTTTGTTTTCTTGGGCACGCCTTACTTTCATATGACCTAGTTAGCGGTTTTGAGGGGCCACTTTTACTCGCTTGCTCGATGGGATTGCCGTGTGCAGCAGCAAACAACGTGGACACCTTAGTTTTTAGCAGATCATGTGCTTTTCCAGGATGCAGACTACATTTACCCATGGGCTGGTGTGGACTTTCAGCACTTGTGTTGACGGGCAACTCAACTCTAGATTTGCTCAGATTTACAGTGAGATAACATGCTAGTCCATGCTTTTTGGCTGAAAAAAGGTCAGACTGCATTATGAGGGAGTCGGCGTCGTTAACGCTAGCTGTGTTTTCAGGTACAGAAGCAGCTGGAGATTGGTCCTCTGCCTCCTGAATTTGTAATAGCATTTCTGAAAGTGATCTACTAGAGTCTACGGGGGACACCAGAGCATTCAGCTTTGGATGCTCCATAGAGAGATCAACATCAAAGTTTTGCCAGTCGGACTCCTCTATGGGACTTGGCGCAAGGGTTTCCACCATTTCAGTGTCCAAAGAATTGGTGATCAGACCACTCGATTGTGGATCACTGCAGTCTGAGAAACTCTCACGCTGTTCCACTAGACCTTTCTCATGTGTACCTTCTTCATTACAAGATGGAAGGTTTATTAAACAGGGACGGTTGACATTTTCAACCAAAACCACTGTTCTAGGTGGCTGAGATGATTCACATGAAGGAGGCTCTGGTTGCTGGGCTGTGTCAAAGCCTAAACCTAGTCTCAGCTGGCCCGGCGTGATAGTTTGCCTTTGGAGTCTTACTACAACTTCCTTTCCAAGTTTACACCAGTTGTGAGTGGGTGTCCGGGAAACAGGAAAACCTCGACGACAATTTCTAAAGTTATGCACGACAATACGCACTTCCTTCAGGATGGTCCCAGGGGGCAAGGAAGACTTCAATGACATTGGCAGCTTCATTCTTTTATCAGGT
This sequence comes from Oophaga pumilio, assembly GCA_009801035.1. Taxonomy (NCBI): domain Eukaryota; kingdom Metazoa; phylum Chordata; class Amphibia; order Anura; family Dendrobatidae; genus Oophaga; species Oophaga pumilio. Next base: position 110,068 of record VIAB01004861.1, on the reverse strand, counting down.
TTTAATTTACTACAGGTAGACCAGGAATATAGAGATGAATAAGCAAACCTGAGATGTGAGGAAAAAGTGCTATTTTTGCCAAATTTTGTGTTATTTCTGAAGGCGTTCGATCTCTTGGAACCTGCAAAGAAATATGTAAAAATTATTTAAAATAGGCTGAGAAATTTTACACTTACAGCACATTCACGCATGAGTTTTTCACGCCAGAGTGCTATCCACATTCTTCACAGATGGCACTCATACCCATGACAGTTTATGGACCTGTTTACAGGTCCTTGCAAAATCGAAGACCAGTCAGATCAAAATCGGCAATGCAAGCTTACGAGTCTGTTTGGGGGTGGAGGGAGAACACCGAGCACTTGGATGCCGACAGACTTTCCGCTCAGAAAAACTGATGAAGCTCAGACCAAATTCAGACAAACTGATCAAAAAACAGTGGTGAATTTTCGGACAGATTTTCTTTTATGAAAAAAATCACAGATGTGTGCATGAGCTCTTATACTGAACAACAAATTAGTACAGTAGTTAACCTTTACCTGAATGGACCCCAAAATCAACTTCACCCCAATAAGAGCCAAAGTGTACCGTAGACTAAGCTACAAGTCTGCTGAAATGGTAAGGGAAGTGCTCCGCTCAGTAATCGAGGGGCTGTGTATCAACATAGCAAGCTATCAGAGAGCCATAAGGGGATGGTGAATTGAACCCGCAGGAATGCAATTGTCTCGTAATATTAAGTCTGCATTTTGATTTATTCTTTTTAGTCCAAACACCGCTGTCCATGTATGTTGCCAGTTCAGAACTAGGCTACCTACCTCCATTCCTGACCAGGCACATTTTTATTTTGTTCTTTTATACATGCAGTTAAAAGAGCAGTAAAAAAACAGTTTTCTTTTGTAAAGTTAAGTAAATTTGGCTTCTTTTACATGATATATGGGACTTCATTTTTAGGTCACGGTCATATTTTTATTTTTTTTGCCAATTTTGGTGGAAACGTCAAAAGGAAATAGGTGTCCTTTTTTCACTTTTTTTGTTTATGACCACAGAATTACTAAAAAAAATGTTTAGCAGAATGCGGAACAAATTTTAAAATGTATGCATATTACTCATAAAAAGTTAGGTATATTTGGCTTTTGGGTGAAATTTATACAGTAATATTCTATGACAGTCAGGCATTTAAGCAGAAACAGCAATGGCGATTTCCTCATCTCAAACAATTTAGTGAAACACAAGCCAACAGTGGTGGGTATACCCCAACAAAACTGTGTGTCTCAACTTGTCATGTGGCCTTGAGCATCAATTGCAGCTGACAATGACAGCTCCTGCTGCTCACAAGTCGAGTTACTGTCTGCTGAGACATGGCATCCCACTCTTAAAGGGCAGCCCTCAGGTCATTGAGTTTCTGGGGTACAGCGTTTTGAGCCTCTACAGGGCGACTTAGCTGATCCCAGTAGCGTAGCTACCAGGGGGGCGGAGGGTGCGGTCGCCCTGGGCACACTGCTCACAGGGGCCCACCCAGAGCTACGCTACCCTTAACTATATCAGCATGCTTTACACGCTGAAATAGTTAAAGGGAACCTGTCACCCCCCTGGCTGTTTTTAAGTAAAAGAGCCACCTTCAGCAGCACTAAGGCAGCAGTCTGTGAAGGTGGCTCTTTTTTTATTGTACCCCTGCAATGCAGAAATATTCACTTTTAAAAATCGGTCCCCATACTTTAGATGTGTCCCTGAGGCATGGCCTCTTCCCCTGACTCATCCTCCCCGCAGCTGTCCATCAAGCCCCTTCAGCGTCGCCGCGCCTCCACAGCATTGCTTTACTGTCATTTCTGTTCTGTGGGCGCCTGCGCTGTTGTAACACTCCTCTGGCATGCGCAGTGCGCGCTGCCCGAGGACTGTCAGAAGACTATTGCGTCCCGAAGTGTGTTATCATGAAGGGGCTTGATGGACGGCTGGGGGGAGAATAAGTCACGGGAAGAGGCCATGCCTCAGGGACACATTTAAGGTATGGGGAACCTATTTTTAAAACTATATATTTCAGCATGGCAGGGGACCAGAAAAAAAAGAGCCACCTTCACAGACTGCTGCCTTAGTGCTGCTGAAGGTGGCTCTTTTACTTATAAACGTCCGGGGGGGTGACAAGTTCCCTTTAAGCTCTGCGGTAGAGCAGGGACTCCCTGCACTACCGCGGTCTGTTCTGTAGAGGGGCATGTTAGGACGCTGGGTGCTGGCACTGTACCTTTATGCTGCCTCCAGCGGACACATCCCAGGCTGTGTGATGTCTGTAGAAGAGGAAGAGAAGTCAGGATGCTGCTTCTTCCCTGCTCAGCAGTAACAGCTCAGGCTGCAGGTGGCTGTATCCAGGCCGAGGTGTCTGCACTGTGCAGTGAGGAGGAGGCAGGACACTGCTCCCCTCCTGATAAGAACTTAGCCGTTTTTTGCTATTTGAGTCACTAGATTTATGGCGGCTGCTTGAACTTTTAAACAGATTGGTGTCTGTCAGTGCAAATTGCCCGAGCATCATCCGATCTGTAAAGGACTTGAAAGCAGCCGCCATAAATCTCATCATGTCTCAAAAAGAGCGACAGACAAGACTGGTCAGTACCTGAGCCCGGCTGCAGGACACCACAGATGAGGCTATGCCTCTTCCCCTCTTCTTACATATATACGTATATCTTGTAATGTGGTCCTATAGCCGGGGTTAGGGTGCTATCAGGCCAGTGTCTGTGTCACCTCATATCAGGAAATCCAAGGTGACAAACATGAAAATCACATTATAAAGCCATTTGTAAAAAAAAAAAAATCCCCACAAAGTTGAGGATAAATATATATGATAAAGAGCCAAATAGAAGAAAATAGGAGCGGCCAGTAGGTGCGTATAGACAATGGCCCCCATTGGAGGAGAAGGGGAAAAAAATAGAAGACGTACAAGAGGGCGCACTTTCTTCTTTACATGTGTAATATTTTAACCCCCCCCCTCTTTCTTTTGCTTCTCTCTTTCTTTCTGTTTCCCTCTTTAGGGTCTTGTCCTGACTGACCTGGATACATTCAGGGACCTATACCTATATGATCGTCTCTGTACGCACTTACTGGCTGTTTTTATTTTCT
>VIAB01004859.1:105395-115929 GCA_009801035.1 Oophaga pumilio | reverse complement strand
ACATCAACTTACTTTTTCAGTTCAGACCCAGTTTTTCATAAAGTAATTTTCCTAGTATTGAAGCCCCTAGAGTCCCCTCTCTGTACCCCCAGCAAAGTATTGTGGCCCCAACAGCCTTCCATATAGTATAATGGCCAACACACAACCCTCCAAACATATTGGCTCCCACACAGCCCTACAAACAGTAACATGGCCCAATACACAGCTATCCACACAGTATGATAAACCCCACATAAACCTTCACATTGTATAATTGCTCACATACAGTATAATGGCCCCACTAGCCCTCCAACAGTATAATGGCCCCTCACATAGTCCTGCAAACAGTATAATGGACCCCCACATAGCCCTGAAAACAGTAAAATGGATGCCCACATAGAGCTGCAAACAGTAGAATTGCCCCCACATAGCCCTCCATAAAGTATAAAGGCTTCCACATAGACCTTCAAATATTATGATGGCCCGCACATAGCATAATGTGCCCCACATTGCCTTCCATACAGTGTAATTGGCCCTACAGTGCCCCCCATATAGTATAATGCACTCCCATGTTAATCCATATAGTACAATGTGCCCTCATTGCCCTCCATATAGTATAATTCTCCCCCATTGCCCTACAGATACTATATGGGGGCAGTGGAGATGCATTATACTATTATGCACACCTTACAGTCCTCCATTCAGTATAATGTGCCTCCATTGCCATCAATATAGTATAATACACCCAATTGCCCTCCATATAGTGTAATGCAGCCCCATTGCCCTCCATATAGTATGTCATAGCGGCCACGTAGTCTACCGCCATTGGCAGTATGCACTGGTAGTCTGTAATACTGAGCTGTGTTGCTACAGGGGGAGATAGTGTGAAGGACTGTAACCTTGAGACAATGAGTTCTACCGTGACCTGAGATCGCAGGAAACACTGTGGCCAACATCGGAAGACCATAGGAGGCGTATGTCTACAAGTTCTGTTTTGCCGTGCAAAAGTGAATACACATTACAGACTATTCCTGTGAGAGAGCAACTTTAAACTGTTCAGACATACTGCAAGGCATTCTGTGATAACCACCGTGAACCTGTTAGGCTGTGCAAGCTTCAAGTGGAAACTCTTTGCTGTTTGTAGTAAAGAGACTTCCTTTAAATTACTGCAACGAACAAGCTATATTATAAAGTAGTGTAACCACCAATATTTGAGCAAAACTATTGTTGTGTATTCAACAAGGCAAAAGACATTTCATTTTATTATATAACCGTCAAGCTCAGTGCCTCATTGTTGACGTGTAATCATCGAATTCTGCCAACTCCGTTGTGTAATCATTAAGTTTACATCCCCATTGAGACACGCAAACCTGCATGCGTGCCACTGCCTACATTACTTTGAGTAAATCTGTTTGAGTTCATCAAATTTTCCTCAAATATTGTCCATTAAGGTTTTCCTGTAATGGACACAGACACAGAAGACTTGAATTTGACTGGTTTACTCATTGTGAGTCAAGCAAGCATGATGGTCCATCTCTGAGTAAGGGTACACACTTAATGATTACACAAAAAGTTTGGCACAATTCTAGATGGTTACACATCAATATTCATGCACACAGCATGAATTTAATGGTTTCACTACAATAACATGGTGCAAGCTTTTATGGGCATGGCAATTAGCAGGAAATGTTCCTTCAACATATACAGGTAAAGGTCACTTAACATACAACTTGCAATATTGAGCAGAGGAACAGTTACCTACAGATATACATCTCAACAATAGTCAGGATTTTACTACCATGAAAATTCGAGTTAAAGTCACAGTCTTCCTCTTTGTCCTAAGGCTATGAAAGGCTAATGATACAGGCCACAGTAATGTTCACTTTCGTAGGCTACACTTGTTTTACTCACATCCACTCTTTACACACTGCTTCTCTCTCAGCAGGTTTTTGTATTGCTGTAGTCCAGTTCATGACTCGCACATTAGCTGACTAACTCTAACTCACATATGTCAAACTCTAGCCCATGGGTAAAATCTGTCCCACAGAGTGAGTATATTTGGCCCGCGACCTCAGGCGGGTCCTCCGAGTATATTTGGCCCCATCGTCCTCTCATCCAGCATCGCACTTAGTTGAAAGCAATGATGGAGGAGGGAGAGTTAGCTGACGCTCCCCCTCCAATCATTCCCCCTCTGTGTCTGATGTCTCAGCACATCGGATTACAATGTGCCTGCTGTACCAAGATGTGCAGAGGATTTGAAGACACCATAAAGAGATAAGAGAAGAGTATTTTTTTTTAATGTGGGGCCTGTTATACTGTAAGGTGCACTATGTGGGGCCATTATAATGTATGAAGTAATATGTGAGGCCGTTATACTGTATGGAGCACTATGTGGGGCCATTATATTGTATGGAGCACTATGTGGGGCCATTCTATTGTATAAAAAGCAATGCAGGGCCCCATTATACTGTATGGAGGACTATGTGGGTCCCATTACACTGTATGGGGCACTTTTTGTGGCCATTATACTGTATGGAGGGCTGTGTGGGGATTACAGTTAGAGAATCATACAGTGATGGGGTCACCATTCTTTGTCGGGGGAGACTAAGGGGGGTACAGTAGGGTCATCATATACCGTGTGTGTAGGTAGTATTGTGGAGTAATTCACTGTAGGGGTATCATACTGTGTTTGGGGGCTGTTTTGTTTGCATCATACTTTATTATCTGTATTATTCACGTTTTTTTTATCCTTTGTTGTTTTTTAAATTAGGCCATTGGGCCATATGGCTTTTACTGCTCTTACATAACATATTATCTTATTCCAATATTTTATTCTAAGATCTATTAATTAAAATGTACTTTCTTCTAAGGACAACCCCTTTAAGTTTCTTTCCGTAAGAAAAAGTTTGATTTATTTAATAAGGAAAAACGTCCTCAAATGTAGACATTTTTTAATAAATATCAAGATTGGCCTGTCACCTTGTCCAAGCTTTTAATTTTGGTCTGCTGTGAGTTGTACTCTGACCCCACCTACAACTAGACCTGTGACCACAATCAGCCTACATATCCCCTATTTACAATGCGTATTGAAGAACAATGCCTGCACCACATGCTTTTATATGTTGCAAGCATTCCCTGTGCTAAAAAGGTGTAGCAGTAAATAAATCATACAAGATGGTTTTTCTGGTTCACTCTATGCATATACAGTACAGACCAAAAGTTTGGACACACCTTCTCATTCAAAGATTCTTCTGTATTTTTATGACTATGAAAATTGTAGAATCACACTGAAGGCATCAAAACTATGAATTAACACATGTGGAATTATACATTACACTTAACAAAAAGTGTGAAACAACTGAAAATATGTCTTATATTCTAGATTCTTCAAAGTAGCCACCTTTTGCTTTGATTACTGCTTTGCACGCAGAAAAGGTGAACGGATGGACTCTACATGCCTGGTTCCCACCGTGAAGCATGGAGGAGGTGGTGTGATGGTGTGGGGGTGCTTTGCTGGTGACACTGTTGGGGATTTATTCAAAATTGAAGCAGTGAGCGGTCCAGCTCACCCCAAACCATCTCGATTGGGTTCAGGTCCAGTGACTGTGGAGGCCAGGTCATCTGGCGTAGCACCCCAACACTCTCCTTCTTGGTCAAATAGCCCTTACACAGCCTGGAGGTGTGTTTGGGGTTATTGTCCTGTTGAAAAATAAATGATGGTCCAGCTAAACGCAAACCGGATGGAATAGCATGCTGCTGCAAGATGCTGTGGTAGCCATGCTGGTTCACTATGCCTTCAATTTTGAATAAATCCCCAACAGCGTCACCAGCAAAGCACCCCCACACTATCACACCTCCTCCTCCATGCTTCACGGTGGGAACCAGGCATGTAGAGTCCATCCATTCACCTTTTCTGCATGCAAAGCAGTAATCAAAGCAAAAGGTGGCTACTTTGAATAACCTAGAATATAAGACATATTTTCAGTTGTTTCACACTTTTTTGTAAAGTGTAATGTATAATTCCACATGTGTTAATTCATAGTTTTGATGCCTTCAGTGTGATTCTATAATTTTCATAGTCATGAAAATACAGAAAAATCATTGAATGAGAAGGTGTGTCCAAACTTTTGGTCTGTACTGTAGATGGCCAGATTCTTAAAGGGAAGAAGTTATCAGAAAATTACATATTGATTAAATCAGGTTTTTGTGCTAAATGTGTTTTTTATATTTTGGGCAATTTTTTTAAAACATATCACTATTTGCATTTAAAAAAAAATATTTTTTTGCAATTTTCACACTGCCTACTGGGACTTTTTTATGCTCATACTTCCTTTTTTTAAGGAAACAATACATATACAGAGCCACAATGCTCAGACTCTGAACCTATCTTTTTGTTTTAAAGCTTGTCTAATGAGCCTGTGAAAAGGTCAATTGAGGGGAGTAGGATCAGCTGTGACATCTCCTATTGTGATTGATGGATCCTGTGTCATTAGCTGTGTTTTTAGTTGTTATCTGTCATTGTTATCCTGCTTGTGCTAAAAGAAAAACAAACTCCTGTAAACCCCTCCTGAAAGGACAGCAAATATGAGTCTAAAAAATCCCCAGTGGTCAGTGTGAAAATTGCAAGAAGACTATTGAAAAAATAATTAAATAAACAACATAATATGAAAAAATAACATTGCCAATTTTTTTTAAAGATACATATAACGCAAAGGCCTGAATTTGAGGTAATTTTTTCATGTCAGCTTTGCTTTACTCACATTACTTTTTCACAGCGAAGGAAAACTTAAGACATAACATGGTAAAAACTCATTAGAATGATGGGTTAATGAGATAATTCACAGGTCTAATACAGGTCTAAGGATATATGTTATGTAAGGGGGGTAGCAGTAGTTGCGCTCAAGTGGTTGTCTCCAAATCACTCCCCGAAATATCATCCTGAATTTATATTATTAGTCTAAACATTCAAGAATAGCTAAACCTCTGATCTGGGTAATGTGTCATTTCAAATATTATGATTAATAAAGGCTATAAATGATTATACATAATTTCACTTTACAGTTGTAGCTGTAAATATTGGAGCAGTTCATAGATAAGGAGTGTGAAAGTTTTATTGTCCTGTGATGGAGGTCTGGTCCATGTTTGTGATGCCCCCAGATGGTCTGCGGAGCACATTCCTTAGTTGATATTAGAAAGACGTCTTTTTTATATTTTGATTTGTCATTTCTCATTTATGCATGTGTCTTTGAGTCTTTTGGATAATTGTTTTTCTTATTTATACGCATGCTATTGTGTGTAAAAATAATTTTACAATTGGGTTTCATTAAAAAAATGTCACTGTCTCCTACCAGGCACAGGGCTTTGCACTCAGACGCTCTTCTGTTATTCCTCTAGTAAATGTAGGAATAAACTGACAACTGGGAGTTCACATTTTTCTGGGTACAACAATAATTGGGCAGATTCAAAGGGTTTAGGGACTCATCACCCAATTAATGATGTGAATGGTTAAAACCCACATGTCAGTTTAATCATGCATTTACAGGAGACTTATGAAGAAAATAGTTATTGGGGGAGGGGTAATTTAATTATTTACTAAAACATGTCAGGAGAGGTGGCACCATTTTTCAAAATACATACCACATAAATTATTAAATACATCTCCTAGATCTGAAGAGACAAGTGTATTTAATTTGGAAATCCAAGTTGAAATGGCGGCATGGTATAATCCTGATTTTAAAATGAGCATCTTATGAGTACAACATAAAATGTTCATTTAAATATTAAGCAGGTTGAACTTTCAAAAAGAATTATATAGTCATTCTGACATGAATTTTAAGAGTAAGAACATCAGTCTCATCAGATGTAAGAGATCAGTGTAATAATATATGCAGTTGATATTGTGAAATCTGCGGCCAGAACCGATTTAAAATGATTGTACAATCGTGTTTCTCTATTCACTCACTCTTCCGAAATTGTAGCAACAGTGAATTTTGCTTCATTTTCAAAAAATAAAGTAGAAAACTGCGCCCACAGCATGTCAACTCTACCAAGACATTCATATGCATTCATCCTCATACCTGAAAACATAGTCATGGTTATCGATCTCTTTCCCCTTTCCGGAACCATTTAAGATCCCGCCATTTCCCACCACTGCGCAGCGAACACATCCCATAGGAGGCTGCCAATCAAACAGTTTCTGGTTTGCAGAATCATTAAGAAGCTTTAATGTGGACGCAATATCTAAGGGGAAAAATGGGAAAGATGGGACAATTCATATGAGACCTATTCTGTAAAATGAAGAAACAGAAACAGTAGTATTTTAGAAGCAGTTGTCATTTCTCTAATTGGAACAATTCTTCATTTTGTATGTACATCAGCAGAACATTGGACAACAGACAATTATGGCAGGAAGCTTTCGTGTCTCAATGGTGACAACTACTGTACGACGTTACAAAAGTAATGAATCACATTATATTCTGAGCGCTAGGCAGTCTCATGTGGAATGTTTATAGCTAGTAACCTGAAAAGTATCCACAGTGCTTTGCATCAAAGATGTAATATATAAATAGTAATTTTCTTGTTTGTTTCTGTTGTGCTATACTGTATATATTGTTATGCAGGTAATGGATAAATAAAACAAAAAGCAGGTAGGAGACAAAGAAAATTCAGAATCACGCATTAGTCATACTGTGTCTCCTGGCTCAGACAGAACTTGAATACTCAATGAACGTGAACACAATGACATTTGATTGGCTGCAGCGGTCAAATTATGCTCCCAGCTGAAAGAGATAGCCAAGAGACCTGGCAAGAATATTGGTGATAGTGTAGAGGAGCCCGTCTCAAAGAAATGGACAATCCGTTTAAGCCTTCAGAAACCTCCCTGAAGGCAGAAGTCTCATAAAGCTTCTTGACTCTAAGCCTAAAGGCCCCGTTACACATAGCGAGATCGCTAGCGAGATCACTGAAATGTCACCGATTTTGTGACGTAGCAGCGACCTAGCCAGCGATCTCGCTTAGTGTGACACTCAATGACGATCAGCCCCCTGCTGGGTGTCACTGATCGTCGCTGAATGTCCTGGACCATTTTTTGATCGCTGGTCTCCCGCTGGCCAGCACGCATCGCTGCGGGTGACAGGCGGGAGACCAGCGATCAGCCAGCCGGAGCTGGTAACCAAGGTAAACATCGGGTTTCCAGGCGCCGGGCGGCGCCTGGAAACCCGATGTGTACGTTAGATACCAGTGCGCTGGTGCAGGGGAGCTGGTAACTAAGGTACACAGTGGGTTTCTAAGCTCCGAGCGGCGCCTGGAAAACCGATATGTACCTTGGTTACCAGCTTCCTCGCTTTTCACCCGTATAGTCGCTGTCCTGATCGCTGCCTGTTTGGCAGCTCAGCAGCGATCATGTAGCGACTCACCAGCGATCCTGACAAGTGCATATCGTTGTCGGGATCTCTGGTGAGTCGCTATATGTAACGGGACCCTAACTCTTGGATTTTTTGGCATTAGACTGAGGACTGGTATCCAAACGAACATTCAGAGACCAGAAAGAAGGCCATGGGTTATTATGAATGTGGAGTATGACTAGGAGGTAAAAATTTTCAGCAACTATTTTATGGCAAATTTGCTGCTGTCAGATCTCTCTCTTGTAATGGACTCTTTTCCATGTGCATTAAATGGCTAGGATATTCTTATATACTGTTAACGTAAGTAATGATCCTCGCTATTAACTGACAGTTCATAGAAAACCATGACGAACAGATAGACAATCTATATCAGAAAAATGTGTAACTGTTGTTTTAGGGATTTCTCACTTTAAGCAAAGTAGACCCCAACAAAGTTAGATGGTCCTCCCCCACTGCAGCGCCGTCACCCCGCTGCTTTTGTGGTCTCCGTGTTTTGACTGTAGTGGTGGTGTCAATTCAATATCTCGTATCACTGCTGCAGCCAATCACTGAGCTCAGCAGTTCAGCTGATGTAGGCAGCGCTGAGCTCAGTGATTGGTTGCAATGATAATGCAAGCTGTTGACCTGATGTCACCGCTGCAGCCAAAACACAGAGAGCAGAGCTGCCGGTGATGGAGCGTGGCCGGAGTGCCTGTGTGTGTCAGGGGGAAGTATTATTTTACTTTGTTATTTTGACATGTCTGTAAATGTTTGGGATCCCCTACTTTAAGTGGAAAACCACTTTAATATAATAAATATTATTTATTCCCTGAAGCTGTAATGAATTTTTATGCTGATTAGTGATGGGCGAACCCCTGGATGTTCAGGTCTGAATGGGGGGCCAGAACATCCAACGTTTGCCACGCTGTCATCTGCATGACAGCATGGCAAACACTGGCTCTAAACGGCGGTAAGAACAGTTGGTGTTCTGTACGGACCCTGAACGTTACTGTTCGGGTTCACACATCTCTAATGCTGATATATTCGGATGATATGATAAAATCCTACACATCCAGGATAGTTTATACAGAATGAGAATCTGTAAATCAAAGATTTCTATGTGATCCCAAGAAGGTTGCTCTGGAGTATTCTCAGACTGATAGAATACAAGTTCAGGACATTTCCACTCTACATGGTTTGGACAGGGTTCAAACCCTGCCCTTTCAGGGTTAATTGTATGTGGCCTCCATTTGGATCAGGGAGGGATATTTACACCCACTCTGAACCAGGATTCTCTGTCAGTTATACTTTCATTCTGTGTGTGTGTCTGACCCCCTGGTGTGCATATGCATACTGCGCTTGTTTGACTGCTTTCCGTGTATGACCTGGATTGTTTACTCTCTCGGCTTCTCTGCTTGGTGTCTCTCGTTGTTTGATTTTCTCGGTTCTGACTTCTGGCCTGTCTGTTCTGACCTCGCTACCTTGCATCTCTTTCGGAACTTCATTGCTCAGTTCGGGTCCCTGACCTCAGGCTTTCACCTGACTATACTTCCGTCTCACCTCCGGTACCTCATTGACCTCCCGGTTTTGACCTCGGCACATTTGTCTTCTCTCCGGCACTGTCTGGCTCCCTTGTACCCCGGCACCTGTCTCTGCCCTCGGCCACTCCCCCTCAGTCACGTAGTTCAGGTCTTGCTCGCTACACGGTGAGTCCTCTGCCGCTCAGATCGTGTCTCACTTACTGCCTTGCAGCAGGTACACCCGGGGATTGTGACAACATAGCATTCTGCTCACCTATGCTGCTGATTTTCATGCATATTATGTCTTTATTTCCTTTCAGCTCTGCTCTTATGAATCTGCTTTTTTGTTCTGTCCCTTTCTGATTCTGGTTTTGATTTGTACCATAACCCTATAACTTCAGTTGAAAAAGCTCTTTCTGTATCTGAACTTCTCGCCTGCATCTATTATCCATTTCTTCCATTTTCTTTGACCCTGGGTTTAACTGCTTATGTTTCTTAAATTATTTTTATCTTTCACATCTATCTTGGTACTTTAGCCTAAAGAATCCAGAATGAATCAGTCAGATAAGACATGGGAAATACATTTTGGTGCCAAGGCTTGAGCTCTACAGTAACTTCCCTTATTATGATTGTCATGATATAATCACTGCCACCAAATCGATTCACAGTCCATGTCAATAATGTGTTCAGCCTCTTACCTCCAGTCGTCTACAGCTCTTCTTTTGATTAGCCAGCCAGGCATATAAATCATGCCACAATGATGACATCGCACCAGTCTGGTTAATCAAAAGAAGAGTCACTGAAGACGTCAGGTATAAGGTGGTTCTCAGGGCTTCGGAACCACCGATTTAAAATTAAACTAAAATCTCAAGAACATCGTGATAAATGCATACAATCATTCAAAGTGACTTTTTCCAGTAAGGATAAAGCAGAATTGGCAAATGGTTACATGACCAAAAGTTGACGTGCAGCCTTAACATAAAGAAATTTAGGGTAGAAGACTGTAACACTAAAAGTTAGTGGTAGCTGCTAGAATTTTTTGACCTGAATATTGTCCAGGTTTATAAGCTCATAAGTTTATTTATGTGTATAATTACTGGGGTCTACATCTTGCCAGAGTTACTGTTAGCAGCATTCAAAGATGCTCTACAGAAACCACATGAGACATACCAAGCTGATAACGGAAGCTGTTTATTAAATCCTATGAAGAATTATTGTGGTCATTATCTGTGAGCTGTGCAGAGGTTGCTGTGCATGATGGGGGAGGTGGGGAACGGTGACCATCACTTACTATAAGAGGACAAGTGCTGCTGTGAATGTTTGTAATGAGACAACCTTCATTTCTGCTGTGCTGTTTGCTCTGCTGTACTGTGCTAGTTCAAAATGTGCTGTGTTAGCTCTGCTGTACTGTGGTAACTTTGTCATACTGTGCTAGATCTGATCTCACTGTGAAGCTGTGCATGATTATGAGAGCAAAGTTTCAGTCATTACATATCACAATGGTAATGTCCTTCTACATTTTTAAGAGTAACTATCATTTGAATATAGGGGATAGGAGATGACAGGTGCTACTGATAAGATTCTATGAAGACAGAAGGAGAGAGGAGCGAAGGGCCCCGTCTCACATAGCGACACACCAGTGATCCCGACAAC
>VIAB01004858.1:88092-101648 GCA_009801035.1 Oophaga pumilio | reverse complement strand
TTCAATGAACGGGCTGCACGGGCGGTAGGTCCGCCCCTGACTTGATCATTATCCCTGAACAGTGCATGGTCAATGCAGCTCAAGGCTTCAAGGGGTTTTCCCACAAACAAAAGTTAATTTTAATCAATAGATCTTGGAATAATAAGTTCCACAATTAGATGTGTTTAAATAAAATGTTTCTGTGCTGAGATAATCTTATAAATGTGTCCCTGCTGTCCAGTGTGTAATGGCTGTGTCTCACCGTGCTGGAGGTCTGATCATACCACAGCTCCTGGCCAGAGGAGGAAGAAGAAGAGTATACAGGGATTACAACATTGAATCATAAATTATTCTTTCTTTGAGGTAAAACATTGTTTAAAAACAGGGAGGAAAACACAACATGTGAACATAACCTAAGGGTATGTGCCCACGTTCTGGAGTTCTGCGAGTTTGACGCTATGTATTTATGCAGCGTCAAATCAGCAGCGGCCAGATGTTATAGCATAGTGGATGAGATTTCAAGAAATCCATGTCCACTATGCGTCCATAGACGCCTGCTGATCACCTGCGGAGACTGACAGACCACAGCATTTCAATTTCTCTTGCAGAGATGTTAGTCTCTGCAAGAGAAATTTCACCAATAGAATGTATTTGTAAGGGGTTACAAGGACTGTTGTGTTCCCCAAACACATCCCGGTTAAGTATCAGTGTTGTACAAATTATTGTTTGTATTTATGTGACCTGTATTTGTATACATTCTTGTCTATATGTATAATGTTGCCTTCTAATGCTGCTATGTATATATATTGTTGATGTGTAGATTATTGCATATAGGAAAAGTGTAGTACCCTTAATCGGACACTAGATGGAGCATGTTAGTACACTTTAGATAGGACTGTACATAGTTAATATAGGAGGGGTCACTGTGGATAACCAGGAGGATTTCCTGGATTAAAATTAGTAGGGCTAGAGCGCCCACACAGCTCGAGTGGGCTCTATAGCCTGGGCACCACCACGCAACGTTTAAGTGGGCTACCCGGCCATCCAGAATCTGGATGGACAGACGTGTAGCTAAAGCAGCAGTGCGACCGCAGCTGGGAGCAGAAGCTTGAGAAGTGGTCCTAGATCAGTACAGGGACGAAGGTCGCTCATCATGTGGCAGGTCATTGTGGATCGTCCGCCAGGGCAGTAGGATACTCGGTACCGAGCCGGTGTCTTAAAGGGATGTGTCACGGCAGCAGTGACCTGGTCTGTGGCCCTGGGAGTCCAATAAAAAGGGATTATTTACAGGGGAAGATAAAGTTTGTAGTAAAGTGTTCGTGACCCCACCTGTGGTTTCTGGTCAGAGGTGACCAGCGTTGCAGTGCAGATCCTCTGAGACTGGTGGTGTGATGCAGCAGAGTTGGAGTAGCTCTCCACAGGCAGAGCTTGTTGTCTCAGGGCAGAGGTATGAAGTAGAGAGTAATGGTGCTGGGAGATGTAGCAGAGTGGAGTCTGTGCCGCAGGAAGAATTTGAGGAAACAGTCAGATGCAGTTTCCAAGGCTTTACTCACGGTTCTGTCTGCAGCACAGATGCCCGCTTGGTACTGTGTCCTCCAGGTGGGGGGCTCAGTAAACTCCCAGGTAGATTGGGATACACTTTTCCAGGACTCCTCTCAATATGTTCCCTTTGCTGTCGTCTCACTGTGTTGACTTTCTCGCCTCTCCTTCCTGTGCAACACCTCGCAACCAGTGTCCCAAGCCAGTAGCCACGGAACCTGTCGGACAACGTCTTCTCTGCGTTTCCTTGCTCCTACAGTGCCTACAAGTAGTATTCATCCCCCTGCAGATTTAGCTGGTTGACACATGCGGAATTAACTTGACATTGTGACATTTGTACTGTAGATCAGCCTGGAAGTGGGAAATGCACTGCTGCAAAAATTTTTGTTTTAATTATTATTATTTTTTTTTTTAAACGTTAAAAGTTAATTCAGAGTGTCATTTATTATTCAACCCCTCAAACCACAAGAATTCTGTTTGGTCCCCCTAAAGTATTAAGAAGTAGTTCAGGCACCAAGAATAATGAGCTTCACATGTGTGGATTAATTATCTCTTTTGCCAGCCTTTTCTGACTATTTAAGACCCTCCCCAAACTTGTGAACAGCACTCATACATGGTCAACATGGGAAAGACAAAGGAGCATTCGAAGGCCATCAGAGACAAGATCGTGGAGGGTCACAAGGCTGGCAAGGGGTACAAAACCCTTTCCAAGGAGTTGGCCCTACCTGTCTCCACTGTTGGGAGCATCATCCGTAAGTGGAAGGCTTATGGAACTACTGTTAGCCTTCCACGGCCTGGACAGCCTTTGAAAGTTTCCTCCCGTGCCGAGGCCAGGCTTGTCCGAAGAGTCAAGGCTAACCCAAGGACAACAAGGAAGGAGCTCCTGGAAGATCTCATGGCAGTGGGGACATTGGTTTCAGTCAATACCATAAGTAACGTACTCCACCGCAATGGTCTCCGTTCCAGACGAGCCCGTAAGGTACCTTTACTTTCAAAGCGTCATGTCAAGGCTCGTCTACAGTTTGCTCATGATCACTTGGAGGACTCTGAGACAGACTGGTTCAAGGTTCTATGGTCTGATGAGACCAAGATCGAGATCTTTGGTGCCAACCACACACGTGACGTTTGGAGACTGGATGGCACTGCATACGACCCCAAGAATACCATCCCTACAGTCAAGCATGGTGGTGGCAGCATCATGCTGTGGGGCTGTTTCTCAGCCAAGGGGCCTGGCCATCTGGTCCGCATCCATGGGAGGATGGATAGCACGGCCTACCTGGAGATTTTGGCCAAGAACCTCCGCTCCTCTATCAAGGATCTTAAGATGGGTCGTAATTTCATCTTCCAACAAGACAACGACCCAAAGCACACAGCCAAGAAAACCAAGGCCTGGTTCAAGAGGGAAAAAGTCAAGGTGTTGGAGTGGCCTAGTCAGTCTCCTGACCTTAACCCAATTGAAAACTTGTGGAAGGAGCTCAAGATTAAAGTCCACATGAGACACCCAAAGAACCTAGATAACTTGGAGAAGATCTGCATGGAGGAGTGGGCCAAGATAACTCCACAGACCTGTGCCGGCCTGATCAGGTCTTATAAAAGACGATTATTAGCTGTAATTGCAAACAAGGGTTATTCCACGAAATATTAAACATAGGGGTTGTATAATAATTGACCCACACTTTTATGTTTAAAATTTATTAAAATTCAACTGAGCAACATAACTTTTTGTTTTGTAAGATTTATGCTTCTGTTAATAAATCCTACTCTCGTTTGCAGTTTGAAGGCTCTAACTTATTTGCATCTTATCAAACCAGCTAAATCTGCAGGGGGTTGAATACTACTTGTAGGCATTGTATGTGGCTACCTTTTTCACGAAGATAATTGCGGATCAGTAGCTGAGGCACCTAGAGATGCCACTGCCTCCGGCTTGCTAGCTGAGTCTTAAAGTTCTCCACTAAGCTAAGGGGCCGGTGTCCCTTCTGCGACCTGGTCCCTCCACAATTGGATCGGGCCCCATGGATGGATCACTCACTATCCTTGCCCCTAGGATCCCTTCTCTCCTTCCAGAAGCTTCCTTCTATGTTTCTCTCTCTCTCACGTTCTCTGTCTGGGGCTGAGCTGCTTCTAGCATCAGGTCCCCTACCAGACTCTCTCTCTGCAGCTCCCCCTGCCTGTCAGCAGGTCTGCTTCCTTTCTCATTCTCCTCACATCTGACTCACTCTCCCAATTTCTAAAGCTTCACTTCCTCTCCTTCTTACTTTCTCCACCCACCACCCATGCACTCTTTCCTAGCCAGACGGGGATGAGACCATCCTCCCTTAGGGTACGTCCAGGTTGCCCTGCTGCTATAGTCTGTGATGGGTGCAGGTGCTAGAGTCCTGGGTGGTGTTCTCTCCTTACCTGAGAGTGGGGTATCACACCTCTGGATGAGGTGCAATACCTCTGTGGCAACTGAACCCTCAGGGGCACCACAATTGCATGGGCCGATGCCCTCAGATCCGGAGCGAAATGGACAAGGGAACCCCCAAACATAGTGAGTCTGGACAGGGAGGACACTGTGCTACCGCAAGAGGCACTCTGTCCCCGTAATGTACTGAAGGACATGGAGAAGAGTGCAGAGGAAGTGTTTAATGTGAACTGTGTGGAACTTTATGCTGATGTTGTTACTGACAAGGATGTGCTGCGAAATGAAGCAACTAAAGTTCTGCGTTTTAAGTTTGAAATGGACTCTGTCTCTTTGTGCACAACATTGCCAATGGTGGAACTTTAGCAAGCCCGATGGGACCCTGACGGTGCGGAAGGCAAAGCAGAAGGTATGCTGACAATGGGACATTATTTTCATGTGAAGGGGGCCATGGCATGCCAGAGCCACTAGCCTCAGCCACGACCATGGCACTGGCCTTGCCCCTCACATATTGGATGCAGTAAATCCACACGGTTCAGTGAACACATGCGGATTTACCTGCGTTCAATTGATGACATCGCTTTGGATTCAGCGAACATGCGCTACGTCCAAAGCGCTGCTAGTTCCAAATCGTGGGCACCCTGCCTTAGTTACTAATTAGGCCTGGAGCACCAATGCTCAGCACATTTATTGACCACACATGCATTTTACTGCACACATTTCTCAGAGGAACCAAATGAGCCTTCTGGCATCACAAAGTCCAGCATCAAGTAAAAGCAGTGCAAGAGAACATTGCCCCCACTAATTTATGCTTCCCCTTTGGAAAGATGTCATCTAGGAACACTGATCCTGGTGTCATTAAGAAATGGTGACATCTGAAAAGGCAATGGTTCTTAATCTCTAGTTATTATTGTACATGTTAGACGTTAGGCAAAACATTGTATACTGCAATTCAGTTCACATTAATACTCAGTGTTTATTAACATAAACATAATATTGTATTGAGTAAGGGGAATAAGTGTGGGTCTCTTCTGTTCACTATTTCCCCAAAATACACAAAAATACTTTTCCCCCTCTACTTATTGTGGTGGTGATAGGGGGAATAGGAGAGAGATTAAGTCAATGAGTGTATTTATATTTACAACCATTGGTTAGAAATCTACCAAGTTTCAGAGACACTAAACATTTCATTTCATCTTTGGATAGTCAAAAATGGCATTCTAATGGTATTTCCTTGTATTCCTCTATCCCACATCACCAAGCATTGACTGTCTGGACAAATACAGTACATCCATACAAACTTAGTATAAAACAATTTCTAATTTCTGCAATGGAATTTCTTCTTAAACATAATTCCACTACAATGGAAACAAGAATCAGAACACGTGAAATAAATTAAAACAAAGACGCTATCCTAACTGGAAGTTGCAGAGCAAAAAACATAATGGGAAATTTAAATAAAGAAAACATGTTAAGATAAAACTGATCGTGATAATTTGGAGGGTATTAGTTTTAGTGCTAGTTACAGACTATAATTTGTAAAAATTAAGAAAACCATTAAAAGAAATATTCCTATGTTACAGCAGGATAAAAAGTTAAATACGATTCTAAAAGTGTCAGTTAGTTTTATATCTAAAAGAGCTCCCACACTAGGAAATATACTTTTGACCACATTGTTTTTGATACAAGAAACTAGTAGTCCAATATAGTTGCGCAGCATAGATTTTTATAAATGCGGTCATAATAAATGCATATATTGCAATTATGTGACAAAATCAAATAAATTCAGTTCAGTAGCTACAAAGAGTCCAATATTAAAACATGTATCAATTTCAGTACTGTGTTTGTAATATATCTTATCTACGATTTGCAACCTGCGATACGTAGGCTTCACTACAGGACCGCTAAAAATTTGAACGAAAAGGCATGTCTCGGATGCAGATAATAAATTAAGATTTAAAAGCTCTGCAGCTTGCAAACATTTTATCGACCATCATAATGGAAATACAGATAGTTTAAAAATAATTGGCATACAGAGAGTATTCAGACCGGTCCGAGGAAGAGATCACAAAAGGAAATTAATAAATAGAGAATCCTGGTGGATATATGTATAGAAAATGCGAGTACCACTAGGTAGGAACATGAGGCAAGAATGAATAATTATCAAGTACAGGTGTTTCTCACTAATTTAGAATTTAATCAAAAAGTTCATTTATTTCAGTTCTTCAATACAAAAGGTGAAACTCATTATATAGAGTCATTACCAACAGAGTGATCTATGTCAAATGTTTATTTCTGTTAATGATGATTATGGCTTACAGCCAATGGAACCTAAAAAGTCATCATTTCAGTAAATTAGAATAATTAACAATAAAAAGGTCCCTTAGTGGTCTGTTTCAGTAGGCTCCACAATCATGGGGAAGAATGCTGACTTGACAGATGTCCAGATGGCAGTCATTGACACACTCCACAAGGAGAGTAAGCCACTAAAGGTCATTGCTAAAGAAGCTGGCTGTTCACAGAGTGCTGTATCCAAGCATATTAATGGAAAGTTGAGTGGAGGGAAAAAGTGTGGTAGAAAAAGGTGCACAAGCAACCGGGATAACCGCAGCCTTGAAAGGATTGTTAAGAAAAGGCAATTCAAAAATTTGGGTAAGATTCACAAGGAGTGGACTGCTGCTGGAGTCATTGCTTCAAGAGCCACCAGACTCAAACGTATCTAGGACATGGGCTACAAGTGTCGCATTCCTTGTGTCAAGCCACTCATGGCCAATAGACAACGCCAGAAGCGTCTTACCTGGGCCAAGGAGAAAAAGAAATGGACTGTTGTTCAGTGGTCCAAGGTGTTGTTTTCAGATTAAAGTAAATTTTGCATTTCATTTGGAAATCAAGGTCCCAGAAACTTGAGGAAGAGCGGAGAGGCACACAATCCAAGCTGTTTGAGGTCTAGTGTGAAGTTTTTACAATCAGTGATGGATTGGGGAGCCATGTCATCTGCTGGTGTAGGTCCACTGTGTTTTATCAAGACCAAAGTCAGCGCAGCCGTCTACCAGGAAATTTCAGAGCACGTCATGCTTCCCTCTGTCGACAAGATTTTTGGAGATGGAAATTTCATTCTCCAGCAGGACTTGGCACCTATCCACAATGCCAAAAGTACCAATACCTGGTTTAAAAACAACAGTATCACTGTGCTTGATTGGCCAGCAAACTTGCCTGACCTTAACCCCATAGAGAATCTATGGGATATTGTCAAGAGGAAGATGAAAGACACCAGACTCAACAATGCAGACGAGCTGAAGGCTGCTATTAAAGCTACCTAGGCTTCCATAACACTTCAGCAGTTCCACAGGCTGATCGCCCCCATGCCACGCCACATTGATGCAGTAATTGATGCAAAAGGAGCCCCGACCAAGTATTGAGCTCATTTACTGAACATACATTTCAGTAGGCCAACATTTCGGATTTTAAAATCATTTTTCAAGCTGGTGTTATAAAGTATTCTAATTTACTGAGATAATGACTTTTGGGTTTTCATTGGCTGTAAGCCATAATCATCAACATTAACAGAAATAAACACTTGAAATAGATCACTCTGTTTGTAATGACTCTATATAATGTATGAGTTTCACTTTTTGTATTTAAGAACTGAAATTAACTTTTTCATGATATTCTAATTTAGTGAGAAGCTCTTGTATATAAATATAGGATTTTATGTATTTGGAGTATATTCATGTGTATATCTTGTGAGCAGGGCCGGACTGGCCATCTGGCAATTCTGGCAAATGCCAGAAGGGCCTGTCTGGTCGTGGGCCTCCTTGTCTGCTATGTAGTTAACAGAATCGGTGTTCTCAAGACACTGTAGGGATTCGCTCTGGTAGGCTGAGGCTGAGCACGCAGTAATGAGGCAACACACAGGCATTATGTCCAAAAATCACTGTTTTACTGTCTCTTTAAATCAGGTAACAAAGCATAACAAAACATAAATGCATTCCATCTTGGAATATCACTGATTCCAGACTCACGCTTGCATGGGACGGGCTTAACTAAGCGGCTGCAAGCCAGCAAGGACCGCCAGGTGCCATTCCCGGGTGGTCTGGACTCGCTTCTGCTGCACCGACACACTGTAACAAAACAGTCCTTTCCAGGCTGACTCCAGCCAAACTCAATAGAACCGCATGGTTCTCAGTGTGAGACCGTCACAGGCTCTGCACACACATGTGTCCTGTCCGGGTGCTATACCCCAGTCCAACACCCTGGCTACCAAGCTCCAAGTCTCACCACGTGCTTCCAGGAATCTTCCAACACTGGCAGACCTTCCAGGAACCTTCCAGGCAGCCCTGTTCAGGACACACTCTTCACTCGTCTCAGCCAGACTCCCTTGAGACAGACATCAGAGACATTTCCCAGCCTCCACCACGTTCTCTTCTCATGTGCACAGCACTGGCTTTTACAGGTGTAACCCCACCCACAGATGAGGTCAGGATCACATGGTTAGGTCACCTGGTCATGACCTCATCACAGGTCCTTTACCACAACACACTATTATATACAGGTTTTATCCCAGGTATTCAAACACATACCCCTCGAGTGGGTTTGTAGGTGACTGGACCCACCCAGCTCTCCTAGTCACCTGGAAGCCTCCCAATACATAGCACAACTCTCAGCAGTAGATCTGCTGAACAAACATATCCAGGCTTCCAATCACAGAGCCACCCATCTCTGCGATACATACCGTCCATCCATGACATGTCTCCATGCATATCCCGAGGGCCATACACAGCGCCCCCTAGCTGCATCAGGTGTCACTACACCACAACACCCATACTCTTAAGAGTTGGGATAAAGCACAAAGTCACTGACTCCATCACTTTACCCCAGCAAGTCACGGGTATCATTAGAAATATTGGTCTTGTAGTAAATCTTGCTTTCCTCCATCCAGGGTAATATTAGTAATATATCCCATCTGATGCTTGGGGATGGAGACAACATGGGCCTGTGTGATTTCAAATGGCAGGGCTGAATTTCAGGCCCAGTCCGTACCTGCTTGTGAGGGATTGACTCACTCGGCCGCTTGCAGAGGTAAACACAGGAACGCCTCTTTTGGTAAATCTCCTGTTGGTTTATTAAAGCACAGCATAAACTGTAGCAGGGTTGAACAAACTAAACATGGCCTAATGGCAAAACAAAGACAAAGTACAATAGAGTTGTTTTTCCTGCATCCCACCCATCTCTGATCTACTCACCTAAAAAACCTGTCCCTGATCATGGCTGATTAACCCCTTCAGCACATACAGTCATGGCCAAAAGTTTTGAGAATGACACAAATATTAATTTTTACAAAGTCTACTGCTTCACTTTTTCTAATGGCAATTTGCATATACTCCAGAATGTTATAAAGAGTGATCAGCTTAACAGCAATTACTTGCAAAGTCAATATTTGGCTAGAAAATGAACTTTATCCCCCCAAAACACATTTCAACATCATTGCAGCCCTGCCTTAAAAGGACCAGCTAACCTCTTTTCAGTGATTGCTCCATTAACACAGGTGTGGGTGTTGATGAGGACATGGCTGGAGATCAATCTGTCATGATTAAGTAAGAATGACACCACTGGACACTTTAAAAGGAGGCTGATGCTTGGCATCATTGTTTCTCTTCTGTTAACCATGGTTATCTCTAAAGAAACACGTGCAGTCATCATTGCAATGCACAAAAATGGCCTAACAGGGAAGAGTATCGCAGCTAGAAAGATTGCACCTCAGTCAACAATCTATCGCATCATCAAGAACTTCAAGGAGAGAGGCTCCAGGGCGCCCAAGAAAGACCAGCAAGCGCCAGGACCATCTCTTAAAAGTGTTTCAGCTGCGGGATCGGGCTACCAGCAGTGCAGAGCTTGCTCAGCAATGGCAACAGGCAGGTGTGAGTGCATCTGCACGCACTGTGAGGCGGAGACTCTTGGAGCAAGGCCTGGTCTCAAGTAGGGCAGCAAAGAAGCCACTTCTCTCCAGAAAAAACATCATGGACAGACTGATATTCTGCAAAAGGTACAGGCAGTGGACTGCTGAGGACTGGGGTAAAGTTATTTTCTCTGATGAATCCCCTTTTCGATTGTTTGGGACATCAGGAAAACGCCTAATTCGGAGAAGACAAGGTGAGCGCTACCACCAGTCTTGTCTCATGCCAACTGTTAAGCATCCTGAAACCATTCATGTGTGGGGTTGCTTCTCAGCCAAGGGAATCGGCTCTCTCACAGTCTTGCCTAAAAACACAGCCATGAATAAAGAATGGTACCAGAATGTCCTCCAAGAGCAACTTCTCCCAACCCTCCAAGAGCAGTTTGGCGATCAACAATGCCTTTTCCAGCATGATGGAGCACCTTGCCATAAAGCAAAGGTGATAACTAAATGGCTCAGGGAACAAAACATAGAGATTTTGGGTCCATGGCCTGGAAACTCCCCAGATCTTAATCCCATTGAGAACTTGTGGTCAATCATCAAGAGACGGGTGGACAAACAAAAACCTAAAAATTCTGACACAATGAAAGCATTGATTGTGCAAGAATGGACTGCTATCAGTCAGGATTTGGTCCAGAAGTTGATTGAGAGCATGCCAGGGAGAATTGCAGAGGTCCTGAAGAAGAAGGGTCAACACTGCAAATATTGACTTGCTGCATTAACTCATTCTAACTGTCAATATAAGCTTTTGTTACTCATATGTTTGCAATTATATTTCTGTCTGTGATAAAAAACATCTGTCAAACACACATAAAAACCAGAGGGCAGCAGATCATGTGAAAATATAATATTTGTGTCATTCTCAAAACTTTTGGCCATGACTGTAGCATACTGGAGAGAAACTTATGGGTTTCTAGATCATGTAAGAAAGCAATCTTCATGACAAATTTCTTCCCTCACATACAGTGCCAGTGACCCTGTCACAATCTCTATATTGTCTTTATATTTTTGTATATATTTTTAATTAATTAATGTTACATATACATTTAAATAAGTTTGTCTAGTTAGGGATTAAACAGCTTTCCCAATTGCACAATGGGTGTGGTATATGTGATTTCCACAGAGTGCATGCTGTATATAGCTTAGTAATATGTATGCGATGAATACGGACTTCAATCAGAAACACGTCTGCGGTTACTAATATTCGTGGATTTTAATGGCTCTAAATATAGAAGAATATTTTATCCTTGTAGTAGAAATTAATTAACATGAAGCAGTCTGTTCAGTACAACAAATAAAAAAAAAAGCTTAAAAAAGACAACAAAAATATATTTATCTTTAAACTGATCATTTTAAGGTAGAGAGCAAATACCTTTTTGTAGTGTGGTTGTGAACCTCCTAATAGACAATGGTTGCTGTAATACTGGCAATTAGCTTATGAACCTGGGGAAATAGAATGTACAGTATGTTAGTTATGAGTCAGGCAGGCACATGCAATGCTTTTTGTCTGCAAAAGTCCTTTTCCCCCCCATTTTTTATGTTGATAAAAATAATGATGGACTAGAATTAAAATTATGCAGTAGAACATGCCTCGAATTTGCAAGCTGAGATCTAATTTGGAATTGTCTGATGATACAAAATGTTAACACATTCATAGCCTGAGCTGGTAAAATTCTGCAATTGCATTTATAACATTACAGAAATAATACTGAAAACCAAGTCGGTGTGGTGGCATGATTTTTATCCTATATGTTAAGACATAAATGTGCGCGCAAACCATCAGAAGCCATTTGTAAGACATTGGGCTACGACCAAGAAGTCCAGCTACAGATTTCCCTTTGGCCTCATGCCACCGATCACAAATTCTATCATGGTGCAGAGCAAGACGGCAATAGAGATAGGAATGCAGGTCTATCCTCATAGAGAGGCCTTAACAAGGGGTCATTACACCAGTCCTAATCCTGGGATAATAGCATGGGGTGTGACAATTAGAGATGAGCGAATATTTCAATATTCGGTTCAGGTTATGATCCCCACATTTGCAATATTCACCTAGTATAGCCGAACCTCATTGGAGTCAATGCGAGTACAGATGAGTGAATATGTTCCGAAACGATAGTCAAACATAAAATTGGCACGAGTATGGTACAAATATGGCACGAATATGGCAAATTCGGATTCACCGCTCGTTTTCAGTGGCACGGCCATTTCTTCAAAGTGTTCCAGGGACCGTTTTTCAACACAACATTGTCACCTGCATGGCATTTCTGTATATTAGAATATTTTTTCCCAAAAATTAGTATAGATTTTTACCCTAACAGTAAAAGCACTCAGTTTCTGCAGAACATAGACTTTGATTGCCTCATATTACCCTGAAGGAGTCGACAACGTTGTTTAAATATTAAAAGCCTATTGATTCTTAGACAATGGTACGTTATATTGATCGCTAAATGCAATAGCTAAAGAAAGCAAAGTTTAAAGATGCCATATTCACATGCCCACGCTGCGCAAAGAATGTGACTCACAGATCTTATTATTGATTGTGAGGATCTATTGACATGCTCAACTCAAAGATAAATGCTCTTATAACGACAACTTGATTCTCAATGTCACACAAATATTTGCCATGTGCTGTCGTTTTGCTGCACAGGATACCGCTTATGTGACCCACCTGGACGAGGACTATAAAGTACGTATAATTATAAGAATTTTTATTTAGAAAGTGGCGGTATCTTTAGCACTTTATAACTGAGAAAGTTATGAAGCCTCACAAAATTACATAAAATCAAACCAAACAGAAGATGGTTTGGTTCAGACTGCAGTCTGTGTTAGTGTTAGCCAATGTGCAAGTGCACACGAGCTATTTCACACACAGACTTAAAGGGGATGTCCAATGAAAACAAATTATTACCGATCCACAGGAAAGGTGATTACTTACTGATTGGTGGAGGTCCGACCACTGGGGCCCCCACTGATCGGTACAGTGGAGTGGTTTTATTCTCGACTGGGCACTTTTATCACTGTTATAAAATGTAGCTCGGATGCTCAACTGTCGCTCATTCATTCTCTACATGGTTGCTGGAAAAAAACGAGAACAGCACACGGCAGCCCCATAGTAGGAACTGAATGGAACGGATGTCAAGAAACACACTGCCACTCCATTCTAATAGGGATAAAAGTGCCCCATTCTGCCAATCAGTGGGGGTCTCAGTGTTTGCACCTCCACTGATTATTTTCGCTGATCTATGAATAAGTGATGCCTTGTTTTCACCGGACAATCCCTTTAAGGCCCATGTGGAAAAAATTGCAGCATGCACTGCTCTTGTCTGGTTTAGCTGGTTTAGAGATAAGACAGTACTTGTTTTTATGGCAGGCAGTTTCTGTACCTGTCCATGATGAGAAAGAGTGCACAGAGCTGTACACATACATGTCTAGGCCGAGAATACAGACATTGGTCTTACTGAACCAAAATGAGAGTTCCCCACCCATAAAAAGATGCAGTCTGCAACATGTCCGTTTTATTTACAGCAAACTCACAGCTCTAAGAAAGTGAAATGGCATCAAGTCGCAGACAAGCTATACAAATGTTTTTGTTGTGACTTTTAAGGAAAATGCTGTCACACAATTCCTGTCACCATATCCCTGTTTGACACCGCACCACAATTGTGGGTTACCAGGGCAATG
>VIAB01004858.1:65430-77793 GCA_009801035.1 Oophaga pumilio | reverse complement strand
CTCCAAGATAATGTGTGCCTTACATACCAGGGCTACACATCCCCAACATTAAACATGATGAGCAAGTTCTCTCTCTCCTTTTGTGTCCCTTCAGGTTCAGGAGGGTCTTAGAGATCATATCTTCTACTGATGAACCGAGGATATCCTAGCAATATTTCATTACATTAAGATTCAAGAGGAATCATCTCAGAGAGATCTGCTTCTTTCTCTGCCAGGATCAGTCATTATCAAAACTCTCAATTCTGAGGTAAAATCTGTATTCAGTGATGACACTTTCTCATTACTGATACAGGAGATGGCGGCTGCTACTGATAAGATTCTATGTGGATAGTAGGAAGGAGGAAGGAGCGAGGAGGAGGAGGAGAGAGAGGGAGGAGGGAGGAGAGAAGAGGATGAGGGAGGAGGGAGGAGAGAAGAGGGAGGAAGGAGGAAGAGGGGGAGGGAGGAGGAAAGAGGAGGGAGAAGGGAGGGGGAGGAAGAGGGAGGAGGAAGAGGGGAGAGGAGGAGTAGGGAGGAAGAAGAAGGCGGGGCTCTGCCTGTAGCTCCTCCCTCCTCACAAATATGTAAGTGGTGAAGGAGTATTATTGTTTCGCCCCGCCCCTTAAGTGTACTTAATGTTACTTATGTAAATAATCGTTGTGTAGTTATAAACATTCAGTGGTACTGCTACATAATCTTATGTATTACTGCTAATAGTTATGGTACTGCCACATTCATGATGTGTTACCAATATGTATATATATATGTTTGCCTATGTCTTGTCGTCCTTTGTATAATATTGTCCTATGTAATTTGTTTGATGTTCTTCACATATGTACAGTTTAGGGACAGTTAGGTGCTTTCTTCTGGGGACACTAGAGGAGGGCACCTTAGTGTATAGTTCTCATATTCTTGGTGTAAGTGTAGTTCTGTTTTGGGCCACTAGATGGGAGCCTACTAGAGGGCCTTGTTAGGTAGTTCGCATAGGGTTAAGTGTAGGAGGGGATGCCGGGTATTAAGACAGGAGTTTGTAGGAAGTTAGCTCAGATAAGGCCAGCGTGCCCAAGTGTCCACAAGGGCTTAGGCCCGGACAACCAGCAACCATGCAACATTTAAGGGCAGCAACTCACGTTACCCATGGCCGCTGCATAGTCTCGCAGTGGGCCTGTACAGAGAAGAAGAGAAGAAAGATGTGGTGTCTTACCACCTGGGCCAATGCTTTTAGGGCAGAAGTTGGCTGGACCAAGGAAGTGAAGGGAGCTAAAGCTTCGATGAGTTCAGTACAGACGGGCTGGATGCTTCACTGGGGGCCACCAAACATAATGATTGATGAATTCAGTTCTGAGGCAAAGCAGGCTAAAGGAAGTGTCACTATAGCGAGGTAAGGCCTGGAAGGAACTGGGGAGCAGTCTAGGACGGTCCAGTCCGGGCATGTACTGCACAGAAGTGACAGCAAAGCAGGGACAGAAAAGGAAACAAATGAAACACCTGATGTGCCAACTGTGGATGTAACGTGTGAAGAGTTAAGTAAAGAGTGTGTTCAAGTTATTCTGGACTGTATCTCCATTACTGGGGGTGGCCTGGAAGAGGGGCCGTCGGTGCCTGTGTAGTGCCCAGGAGAAGTGGAATCTGGAGATGCAGGTATGCCAGAGGGAAGAACACCGTTTCATGTAGGGGAAGGACTGGACATGGATGTTACAGTAATTCAGGTCATGACTACAGTCCTGTCCCTCCCTTACAAATATATAGAGTTGTGTTCACAGTAAACTGCCATTTCCGATCTCAGTAATGGAAAAGTATTGTCACTGAATACAGATTTTACCTCAGAACTGACTATTTTGATAATGACTGATCAACTGTGGCAGAGAAAGAAGCAGATTTAAAATATATAAGATATATTACAAAGTTGCTTATTTCCACATGTACTATTGATACGTATATGAAATAAAATCCATATAGTTTGTCTAAATCTCTGTCCATTTGAAGGAATTCTGGTGATCACGTGAACAGTTACGACCCATCCTTTAGTCTATACACAGTTAATGATTCACTAGAATCTTAAGATGCATTAATTTGCAACTATATAATTCATGAAAAACGTTGTATATGGCCTAATATATTTATTTTAACTTCTTAGCCAAACTACTCGTATTTACATATCCTAATGGCTTCGCAAAGATCTTACCAAAGACCTGGCTCATTAGATGCTTCAGTACAAAAGATGTCCATGTGTTGTTTCCGGAAACATTAGGAAGTTGGAGTGTAAAAACGACCCAGTGTTCTGTGTAAAAATTGCAATATTTCTATTTATTTTTAATACACATTTTGATATTTTAAA
Source organism: Oophaga pumilio (assembly GCA_009801035.1). Lineage (NCBI taxonomy): Eukaryota > Metazoa > Chordata > Amphibia > Anura > Dendrobatidae > Oophaga > Oophaga pumilio. Next base: position 75,476 of record VIAB01004858.1, on the reverse strand, counting down.
TAAAATTGACACAAAAAACACAAAAACCTGACTTAAGCTCCCTGCAATCACTGACAGGTCTGTCCCTACACATGCATACAGGGAGAGACCTGTCACCCAAAGGGGACAGGGAGAACCCGCTACGGACCAACCTTTTTGACTAGTCTTCTGCACGGCTCGGTCCTTCACGGCTTTTAAAGTATATTTTTCTCCGAAACACCACAGCATTTCAGAGTCAATATAGATGACTGAAATCTTGCAACCCTTGCCTGATACAGCCTGCCTGCGGATTGAACTCCATGTATCTGCTGTTAGGTTTCCTCTAAGATTTTCGTAAATACATAATGTGAGTTGTTACTGAGTTTCATGACTCATAATGTCACATCTTTCATCCTTCTCCATCCTATCACAGTTTTGTTTTTGGTAACTGCTCTTCTGGACAAGTCCCTAATAAAGCTCACGTGTATGTAGGAACATACTGGTGAATATTAGTTCTTACGTTACCGTAATTCACTCTATTAGGAAGCAGTGCATATAGTTTACATTCTATTAACGTGACTGCTGTTGCTATGGAAGTGCCTTTGAATCTGGTATTGTTTTTGTAGTAAGGACATTTTTAACATTTGATCGAATGGCCGCTAAAATAATTTCTATTAAAAACAAAGGACTGTTAACCCACGTTCCCTTTATACCTACTTAGTATGCACATCAAGAAATATTGGAAGCTCAGATTTCAAATATTCTCTCATACATCACTCTTGGTTGCCAGGAGACTGTAAATGTGTTCATTGCTTGGTGTAGAAAAAAGTAGGAAATGTTTGTAAATCTTGTGTGATTTCTCGTATTCCCAAAGTAAAAAGATGGAACTGACATACCACACAAAAATAAATCTAGTGGCCCATACTGTACCTCCATTTTTAGATGAGCTATATAGCGTGGCTATGTTGACGAGACCTAAAAGGGAACCTCTGGTAAAAAAAAATTAGAATTCCCTTTGCATTACTGATATTCCATCATGCAAGAGGTATTGCATGATGGATAATTATCTGCCAGCATTAAAGACAACATTAATATTGACCAAATTCCCCATCCATTATTGTAACACTTTTGCTGCCATTTGCTGTAGGTAAATCTTTCACATCATAACTCATCATCCAGAGCACCTGCTGCCATTTTTCTACATCCAAGTTCCTGTGTTTTTGTACATAGTTGTTGACTCAGTTCACTTTGCTTCCCTGAAGACCACTTCTGGCCTGAGTTCTCTGAACAGTAAGTGGGTGTAGATTGGTCACATTCGATGCTGCCAGTTCTGAGCTGAGGGAACTCCTGGTCATCTTTCAATTTCAAAGGGATGTAAGAATGATATCTTTTTCATTTGCTGCACTAAGTGTCTTTCCGTAACCACTGCTTCCTCGGTCCTTACCATTGTCAATTTCTTGGTGTTCTTAAAGGCCCCGTCTCACATAGCGAGATCGCTATCGAGATCGCTGCTAAACAGCGATCTCAGCAGCGATCTCGCTATGTCTGACACGTACCAGCGATCAGGCCCCTGCTGTGAATCGCTGGTCGTGTCAGAAATGCTAGGACTTTTTTTTGATCGCTGGTCTCCCGCTGACCAGCACGCATCGCTGTGTGTGACAGGCAGGAGACCAGCAATCTCCTGGTAACCAAGGTAAACATCGGGTTTCCAGGCGCTGCGCGGTGCCTGGAAACCCAACGTGTACCTTGGTTACCAGCTCCCTGCATCAGTGCGCTGGTATTCAACGTACACTGTGGGTAACTAGGCGACGTTACCCGCAGTGTCGCTGTCTTGATCGCTGCCTGAGCTGCCTGTTTGGCAGCTCAGCAGCGATCATGTAGTGACACACTAGCGATCCTAATCGTTGTCGGGATCGCTGGTGTATCGCTATGTGAGATGGGGCCCTAAGGCTGAGAAAAAAACAGGTAGATGCTTATCTATCAAGGAGGCATCTGATTGTCTCCAAATTGATTCTTCAGAAAGACAACGACCCCAAACATACAGCCAATGTCATTAAGAACTTTGTTCTGCATAAAGAAGTACAAAGAGTCCTGGAATTGATCATTTGTCCCTCACAAAGCCTTAATCTGAACATTAACAAGTCTGTCTGAGATTTCAAGAGACAGATGGATTTGCACAAACCTACATCCACAGATCTGTGGTTGGTTCTCCAATATGTTTGGAGCAACCTCCCTGAAGAGTTCCATCAAACATTGTGTGAAATTGTAACTAGAAGAATTGATGCTGTTTTGAAGGCAAAGGATCACACCAAATATTGATTTGATTTAGATTTCTATTTCATTCATTCACTTTGCATTTTTGTTTGTTTTTATCAATTTATTAACACTTCTATTTTTTACAGCATTCTTACTTTGTAGCATTTTTTCTACACCTGCCTAAAACCTGTGCACAGGTGATGTGATTTTGTCGCACTGCGTACTTTGATTTTATATATAACGTCACGTCAGTCTTCATGCTATAGCCAACTAGAGTGTAACTATTAATTGTGAGGCCCCATAAAAAGCAGTGGAATAAGGAATCAATTCTTAATAACCAAAATCAGAAAGTAAAATCAAGACATAGGGAGATCTAATTGAAAAAGTAACGTTGAGCCAACTCCTGAGCTCCATAGTAGCTATTCTATCTGCTACACCATTAGTTTCACCCTTGTTTAGTTTGTTTGTATACACCTTAAAACTTCCCATACAGTGGATTTCCAGCTACTGAAAAAATAAAACACTGACAAAGGTTTTTAAGTCATACTGGACGTTATTGGTATGCAACAGCTGAAGAACCACAAATTGGAGGACATTGCTTGAAAGAAAGCAGATATACCTAACAAATTAGAATTCCATTAACACAGAAAATACTGTATCCTGTATATAACTCTGGTGGGTGTTTATTATTGTCATTTTCTACTAGCAGTCATAAACCAATGCACGGTATAAAAACCCAACATACAATTTTTGAGTCTACTACAATAGTTAAGCCTGGGTTCACTATGTAATATAGTTACCATATTTCCAGAGGCTTTGTCATATACCGCTGATGTTGCTTGTTGGCATTCTCTTCATAAATAATTGGCCAAAGCATCAGCAACATGAATCACGGTCCATTAGATAACTAAGGAATGTGAGAACATCACAGCTACAGTATGTGCTAATTGGCCTCTAGTCGAGTGACATTTATAAAAGCCAAAGGCTATTATTTGTTACCGGTGAACTCTCCAAATGCCTTTACTGCAGTAATTACGCTCACACATTCATTTGGAACCATATGGACCTTTGGCTGAAAATATGAAGGACCAATCTGATGATTTTCACCACCTTTCATACATCATGCTGAATAAATTGTTTAATCTAAGAAACTGATGGATGGACTACATTACTTCTCCATTAATTGAAATATTAATAATTAATGAATATTGCACTTACTTTGTAGATTGCTTGAAATGGAGGTTTTTACACATGTGGGGATTGCCTAACAAACAGGCCACCACTACATGTGTTGTGCCTGTCGAACAGCCGCGAGACATACAACCGCAAAGACTTGAACATATTTTTCGAGCTTGCCGAAGTCACTCAGTTAGCACCCGAGCATGCTCAGATAACACCTTATCCCAACATGTTCGCTCATCACTAATAAAAATGCTAGAGAAATAGTTTCTTTTGATATGAATGGGATGAATTTTAATTTTTCAATTGCAGCATAATAGAGAACTGAAATAATGTATTGTTTGTTGCCAAAGTGGCAAAATAAAGTTCTCAATTGGAGCGCTAATTCTGAATTTACTTATGATTTACTATTACAGCACAAAGCAGGTAACATAGATTGTATATTTTATGCTCTTCAGAATCTATTTGTGGAAAAAATACCTAAATAATACAGTGAAAAATGTATTATAAATCTAGTGCTCCTATATGTATTTTATTGTGGTTTTGTCAATTTTGTCATTTGCTTCCATTCATAATGTTAACATTGATTCTTTGAGGCATCCATTTTCTGACAGATCCGAAATGTTGGCTTTCATGTGGTTTGTAAGGGTGATTGCAAGAAAGTGCTGCAGACTGCCCCAAAAATACTAGAACAATTAACTGGAACCCCTGAAAGCTTCTATAAGCAGAGCATAATCCATGTTATTACAACAAGCTCACAAAAAACACGTCATAGCTTCTAGGTAAGAATCCTATGCTTGATGTAGTGTCAACTCTGTTCTGCAGCACACAGTGTACACGTCAATACATAGATCCATAGTCTGTAGCTGTACAGAGTCTGTGCACGCTGCCACGCCATGTGAATGGACCCATAAAAAGACACAAATTGGAAAATAACATAATCTCTAAAGAGAGAAGAAACCATTTAACATTTTTAAGATAGGAAAGGTTAGTGGCGTAATTCATTTCATTTCATCTAAGCCTGTGTGATATTTTCAGTGTGAAACGTAAAGTTCAGAGCTCAGGTTTAGGGCAAGCTATGTCTAATGAAATGGTGGAATAAAGCAGAAAACAAAAAGAAAATTAATTAAAAAGAAATTGATAAGTTACTAACGGAAACTTATAGTGTAGAACAAAACTATAATTTTTCTTAGCTTCCACAATAGATCTTACAGATATATATCTGAAGATTATTATTTTTTTATTTAATACATTTTACTTTCCTGTTGTGTGTTAGTCATCTTTGGTGGGGTGCTGTTGTGTGTTAGGGCCCACAGCATCCTGTTTTCGCAGAGGAGACCCAGGATGATCAGAAAGCACTGCAATGTTCATCATCTACCCAGGATATAAACTGTGATTACCATGTGCCAGTACAAAGAGGAATCACCATCGAAGTACCAGATCAGCTTGCTGGCATACCGTCTGCCTTCTCCACCATGAACCCTTGTGTGGCTACATATGCAAAAAAATTTTTGGTTGGCGCCTGTTCACACAAGCTTAGATGTGCTGGTCCTTTTTTTCTATTGCATATGTGAAATGTCTGTCCTATATTGGATCCTCAGGATTACATTAATTTGTTTTTGTTTCACTAGAAGTGTGGTTGTCTACTATTGATGCACTCCTGCCTCTGATACTTGTTTGGGAACAGCGGCAGCGTCCGTGCAACCACCTCAACGTTAAAGCATATGTGCATATACAATCCTTAAAAAAGCCCTTAACAAGGTGCATATACAGGGATAATATTTTTGTAGGTATTTATAATATATAGGGAGATCATGTGAAAGCTTTAATTTGCTCTACAGTTAAAGTGAATCTGTCCTCTACAAAGCACATGCTGCAGGGCAGGATGTTAGTCAAGATGCAGGGTGAGTGACTACAGTGCGATCACAGTACAGTGACCGGTGACTGTTACAGCTCCTTACACTGGCTATAGACTGGAAGCTGGCAGCTGCAGGGAGAATAGAACTGCATTTTCTCCCTGTAGCCGCTCATCCAATAAACTAGCCTAACATGATTTAAACACTATTTACCTGTAAATTATTATTACCATATCTGGAGGAAATAATGTTTTTGTAGCTCACAGGTTCCCTTTAAATAAGCACCCCCACAAAAATGTTTTAACCTCTTAATATATTGCAATCATCATTTTATATGGCACTGTGTACTTACAGTTGCTTATTTTGCTTTTCTACCCAGCAAATTCTTCTCTTTTCCATTAGGTCTATGACATCACTTGATTAATAACTGACTAGCTGAATTATTCTAAGCACTATGTAGAAACAGGAGGTCAATATTTCCTGTATGAGTCATAAGTTACTGCAAAAGTCCATGGCAGGGGGAGGTGGAGCAACTGGGTCAGGAGTTGTAAAAGGGGAAGTAAAAAAGCAGGGACAAGAGACTTCCTGTTTCTAAATAGAGAAAAGAGGAGAATTAGCTGGGTAACAGCAAAATAAGCAATTGTAAGTACACAGTGCCATATAATATGATGACTGCAATATATTAAGAGGATAAAAACTTTGATGGAGGAATGCTGCTTTGAACACAATGTCATTTTAACACATAAGTTTACAGTGATGGCATGCAGCAATGATGACGGATTTATGTAAGAGATGGAAGCATCTACTCCATGGTTTATCTGAAAATTTCAATTGTAATTCAGTTTTCTAGGATTTCCAAAAATGGGGGAAAGATTCTAGATTGTGGATTAAGAGCAGTTTGAATAAAGCCATACTTGCGAGGTCAGTTTTTGATAGGGAAATGCACAATTTTTGAACGGGGACAGAGGGCGTGCAAAGTTTTGCCTATTTACATGGGAGTTGCCATTGCCTACCTGATATCCCTGGGTGGAGGGATATAATTCCCAGTTACTCCTGATAAGGACTACATGTGCCATTCCTCTGATGAATCAAGCTGTTGAGGAAATGCGTCTGGAGGCACACAGGGTCAGTCCAGGGCTGGCTAGTATGCAAAGAGTTAGCTGTGGACTGCCCTTGTAAAAGGTGGGAGTCTCAGGGTACCAGGGTCAGCCTAATAACAGTGACTGACAGGGATAATACCAGGAGTCCTCTGGAGGTAAAAGAGGAAGGAGGACAGGAAAATCACAGAAAACGCAACATCCGGTGAGATTGTTCCTTTCTTCTGCATCCTCCACTATATGTCTGTTTTTTAGCCAGCTTTTTGTATCTGCATGCTATATTTCAGTAAATGGACATGCTAGCCCACTTGTGTGACTAATGTCAGAAACATTTCTTCCCAAACAGGGAGTTAGGCTATTGTGTTTATATGTTAATCGTATATTATATATTTGTTGTTATCACTGTTTGCACAGCTATATTTATAGAGGATGTTTAACCTTTTTTTAGGAATTATTTAAGAAAGGTTAAGTTTTATCTCCACGTTTTTGCTATCTTCCCGATTTACGTGGGAGCCATAAAAATCCTGGAGTTGGATATATTCCAAGTTTTGACACAATGAGAGAGTTCTACCGTTTAAAATGGCTGCGAGGGGGTGGAGGGTTTCTTGGGGGCAACTTCATAAAAGTGAAGAAGGGGCTTTTTTGGAATTACTGAGAAATGAGTTGGCGGAGGAGCCTGGGTATGGAATGTTAAGAGTGTGACCAATACTAAATGACAACAGGATGTCCCAGAGTTGAGTAATAGATGGCCAAATCTATGGTAGGTAGGGGATGGAATAAGAGGAAATGTCTTGGGCGTTCTTGACCCAAAGCTTATAGCATGAGCAGTGCACTAAATCAAGGATTGCAGAATGGGCTGCCGCCAGGTAGTATCTACAGCTGTCCGGCATTCTGGTTTTTATTCTTTTTTTCCTAGCCATTTGTGTCATCCTTTTTGTTGTAACTCTATCTTGCTGGAGCAAGTGAATTGACTGTGGCTTTTTACATATGTGATGTACTATGCTTCTTTAATCTCTTTTTACCTTGAATTGTTATTGTAAATACAGCCCGGAACAGCTTTTAGTTTTTTCTATTTGTGTAACTGTGAATGATAATAAAATGATCTTTAAATATAACATAATAATGAAGAAAGCAGAGAACAGGTCAATCTTGTGTAAACTATAGTTATTGGTTTATGGACCATTCTTTAATTAAGAAATGTAATCTCTTGTGAAATATTGGAATATGTTTGATTTAAAAATGAAGAGGTCACCTACAAATGCACATACTCAATGTACGCACACATAGACACAAACATACAGAGACAGACACAAAAGTATGTGTAAGGGGGTGAAAGAGTGTTCCTGTTTCACCCCACCCATTAAGTGTATATATTGTTGTAGTTTGTAAATAGTTATTGTATAAGTATAACGTTTGGTGGTATTGCTACATAATGCTATGTACTACTACTAATGTTTATGGTACTGCCACATTTTTATGTGTTACCATTATGTACATGTGTATATCTGTTTATTGCATACATATGTTAATGTGTTCTGCTGTACTGTACCTGTGTATAGTTTAGGGAAAGTTAAGTGCATCCTGTTGGGGCATTAGAGGTGGGCACTTTAGTATGTAGTAAAGCTATTTGGGCAAGTGTAGTACTGTCACGGGACACTAGGTGGGGGTATACTAGTGGGCCTAGTTGGGTAGAGTTTCTAGTTAGTCATCATAGGGTTAAGTGTAGGAGGGGCTGCCGGGTAGAAGTGTAAGGTCTTTAGAAAGTTAGCTCAGATGGGGCCAGCGTGCCCACAAGGGCTTAGGCCCGGACAACTGGCAGCCGCGCCATGTTTCAAGTATAGCACCCACGTTACCCACGGCCGCTGCAGAGTATCGCGTTGGCCTAGACAGAAGAAGAAAGATGTGGCGCCTTACCGCCTGGGCCAATGCTTTTAGGACAGAAGTTGGCTGGGTCAAGGAACTAAGGGGAGCTGTCGAGGAGCTGGAGCTTCGACAAGTTCAGTGCAGACAAGCCGGATGCTTCATCGGAGGCCTTTCAACCTAGTGATTGATGAATTCAGCTCTGAGGTGAAGCAGGCTGTAGGAGATGTCATTATGGCGAGGTCAAGCCTGGAAGGAACTGGGGAGCAGTCTGGGACTGTCCGGTCCGGGCGTGTACTGCACAGAAGCAACAGCAAGGCAGGAAGAGAAAAGTAAATGAATGTAATACCTGTGGATATAACGTGAAGAATTCAGTAAAGAAAGTGTTCAAGTTGTTCTGGACTGTGTCTCCAACTCTCCATTACTGGGGGTAGCCTGGAAGAGGGACCGTCTGTGCCTGGGAAGCGCCCAGGGGAAGAGGAATCTGGAGATACAGGTATGCCAGAGGGAAGAACACCGTTTCATGTAGGGGACGGGACGAACATGGATGTTACGGTAATCCCGGTCACGACTACAGTCCAGGCCCGCCCTTACATATGCACACATAGACACAAACATACACACACATACACAAATGTACGCACACATAGACACAAACATACACATATACATAAATATGCACACACATAGACACAAACATACACACACAAACACAAATGTACGCACACATAGACACAAACATACACACCCATACACAAATGTACGCACACATAGACACAAACATGCACACACAGATACGCACACATAGACACAAACATACAGAGACAGGCACAAATGTATGGACACCAAGATACAAACTTACAACCACGTATACAAATGTACACACTTAGACACAAACACACACACACATACACAAATGTACGCACACCTAGACACAAACATACACAAATATACGCACACATAGGCAGCACAAACTTACTATCACGTATACCAATGTACCCACATAGGCACAAACATACACACACACAAATATATGCACACATAGGCACACACATACAAACAAGAACACGTAGCCAGTTGGTAAAGCAGTAGCTGATGACCCAGTTTGAAAAGAAGGGTTCCTACTAGTGATGAGCGAGTATACTGGTTGCTCGGGTTTTCACGAATATGCTCAGGTGATCTCCAAGTATTTTGGCATGCTCGAAGATTTAGTTTCTGTCGACGCAGCTGCATGATTTGCGACTGCTTGACAGCCTGAATACATGTGGGAATTCCCTAACAAACAGGCATTCCTCACATGTATTCAGGCTGTCCAGCAGCCACAAATCATGCAGCTGCGTCCAGGGCCGCCATCAGGGCATTACTGCCCTTACTGCTGTATGGGGCAGCAGTACAGAAGGCGGCCCGCAGATCAGGGGCCCCACTCCTGTGCTTCTAGACATCGGACCCCAAGTGTTGTGCCTGTGAGTTGTGGCCGGGCCTGTGGCGCACTCGCACACATCAGTAGAGCCACCACAGCGCACGACATCAGAGAGAAGTGAAAGAGCTGAAGGACCTGTGGTGACATCATCATTATCACAGGCCTTCACCATTTATCAGCTCTGCCCCCTGATCACATGATGATTACGTCACCACAGGTCCTTCAGCTCACACAGCAGCAGCTGCATCTTCGCCGCAGAAGCGCGGCCAGGTAAGAAGAAAGTTTTTTTTATTTTATTATTGAAAGGGGCAGAATGGAGACACAGCGGCAGTATGGGAGACACTGGGGCAGGATGGCAGACAATGGGGCAGAATGAGAGACACTGGGGCAGGATGGGAGACAAGGGGGCAGGATGGGAGA